>NDGM010479354.1:0-12639 GCA_002564305.1 Octomys mimax | reverse complement strand
ATATATTGTGCAAGTTACCTGCCCTAGGGTGAGTGTAGCACTCATTCCCTTAATCCCAGCACTGACTGTGAATTAATCACAGACTAGATGCCAACCCCTGTGACTGCAGAGGGCTTTGGGGGGACAGCTAGACACAAGCCATAGCAATTCTCTTATTTTTCTGAGCATTTTTAAGAGCAATTGTAAATCCACACCAAAATGAAGAGAAAGGTACAGTTCAGCTGTGTGCAGTGTGTGCATAAAGCTGTCCTCCTAACTCTTCTGAGCTGACTGGAGGAGATAAGAAGTGACGGTAATGCCAGACCATTCTCAGAAACTCCCCAGGGTTAATGTTCTCTGTCTCAATGTGTAAAGCTGAGCAGAAGCATTAGCACAACACTGAATTCACAGAAACCCAGAATTAAGTACTAAAAGATACAGCAATCTGCTTTTAGCTAAAATGCTAACATACAAACAATGGTAGTAAATTCTTATTTAGAAGAACAATGAACTGAAATATTTAATAAAATATTTTATAGGAATATACTAAATATAAGACATACAACTGGGAGATACTAAAGAAGACTAACAAATGGAGAATCTATCTTATTTCTGGGAAAGTATAGTAAAATATTTTAAATGAGTTTTGGTACTCTTTTGCACAAAATCCTTCCATGGATTCTTATCGCATTCAAAATAGAATCCAAGGTACCTATTTACCCAGTGTGCTTTGCAGCATGACCTCTGACCTTGTCTTGGTTTCTGGCCCTGTGTGAGGCTTTCAGTTCTTCTCCTCCTTGCCTGTAGCCCTTCACCACCATGTGACTGTGCTGCTTGCTTCCATCAAGGTCTGGTCAAACACTGACTGAAAAAGCCCTCCTAGCCTCCTAATGACTGCAGGTAGCACTACTCCTATTGCTCTTTGTGATTTACCACCCACCCCTTCCTGACTTCATTTTATTTATGTTTTTATCTACTGGTTTTAACTCTTTTATGCAAATGTTTCATGGTATATGCTTCTTTTCCCCCCACAGCTACACTACTAAATTAAGATCTGGTCCACAGTCTGAATGTGTCAAACTACCGTGTGATTGATTTTTAGCCTATATTACATATCATTCAATGAGATCCCAAACCAAAATGGATTTTCAAAACATTGATTCAAAAATGCATATAAATTTAAGTTTTGAATATGTATATATTTAGAATAGAAATTTTACTTGCAGGTAATTTTCTAAAATAAAATTGAATATCTATAGAAGTGTGATCCAGAATTATTCATAAGACAGAAAATAGAAAATAATTCTAAGTACTTTAAGTGGAGGTAGGTTTTTTAAGTTATGGCATATGAAATTATGAGTTAATTTTCTTGATAATGACACTCAAATACGTAGAATATATTAAGCAAAATAAGAATTTATGATTACATAAAATATGTAGTTATGTGTATGTTTTCATAGATACAAAACATGTCTGTAGCAATATACATGAATATGGTGACAATAATTAATTCCTATAGGATGACCTTCCGTTATTTTTAAACTTTCTCTTTCTTACCATAGCCATGAATTATTTGCAACATATAAGTCTATTTTCATTTTGAAAAATAAAACAGTATTTATTTCAATTCATTTATTGTACAGATAAAGAAATTGGTCTCTGGATACAAATTCTATGTCTTTGTGTGCTCAAGTAAGAAAGTAGAGATAAAGAAATTTATTCAATATAATCCATCTGGGAAAGTAGAGCATGTTTGCTTTTACTGAGAAATAGAGAGTTGTTTTATTTTTCATGTTCCAAATATTTTTATGAACCCCAAGCTTAGCTGTCAAATTTCCTTTTGGCAAGACACTTGATTCAGAAGTAGATGTATTCTGCAAATAGAATATATCTATCACAGACAACTAACACTACAAAATGAAATCACAGAAGTAATCTTTTTAGATAGATTCTGGTGAAACTTCTAGCTCATTTTATCACAAATCAAACTTATATTAAAGTGTTAGTGCTAGGATTAAACTATATAAGTGCTAGGTAAGACTGGAAGAAGATTAAAAATATATGTATGCAAGATCTTTAGGCATCACGGTGTAACTTCAGAGTAGGAGCCCTTGAGAGATAGCTATTTGCATAAACCAACAGACACAAAGCAAAACAAAGTTCACAAATGATAACAACATTAATAATTCTTTGGGTTTATTTACCAAAAATGAAAGCATTTACTTGTTGTTAAACTTAAATGGCCTTTGTTCACAAGAGTTGTTTGAATTTCATTCCTCGATAATTGGAAATGAGTTGCATAAATTAAGTGGGTTAAAAGATTTGAACAGTGAAGTGACTGAGAAGTTCAATTTTGAGAAGCCCAAGCCATGAAAATTTCATGTAAGATTATGCAGCCAATTTCAGTGAACCATAGACAGCGAGCCGAGAGGACTCTTTTGCCACAGTGGAGAAAGCGCCCCCTGGGCGGTCACGACCCCGCACAGGAGCTTGGTTTAGCATGCCTGTCTTCTGAGCAAATAACAACTCAAACAATAGAAGTGCTGCACGGCCATAGTGAGGGGCCTTCAATCTGAGTGCTCAAATTTTAAGAGTGCTGTGGTTGTGATTATCACAGAAGAACGTGGGTTGCGCAAATCCTGGGTCTGCGTCACCAGGCAGCCTGCAGTGTGAATTCAGTGTTCGCCACGGTCTTCTGCACACTTTTCGGGTTTGCTCTTTCTTTCGCCTGAGCACTGTTTTCACGCTTCCTTCAAGTCCTGTTCTCTTTTCTTAGCTTTTCAGTGCAGTTTTAGAGTTGCAAGTTGCCTCACTGTAGGCGATTTGACTTTTATTTCCTGTTCCTACTTTGGTGAAACTCATCTGTCCATTCTTTCAGGTTTTTGCTTCTCCTTTCTCTCATTTTAGTTTTAAAGAAACTAAAGAGTTTCTTTAAAAGTTTTTGTTTCTGGCACATTTGAAGAAAAAGTCCTACTCTTTCTGCTTATAAAAATTCACAGCTTCCTAGATTTTGTTGTATTCGTTTCTTAACATTTAAAATTTTAATGTTATTAGATTTTTATCTGTAACACTCTTCACATCATGTAGTTTTCCATACTTTATTCTTGCTTTATCATTAGTCTTCTTTTAGCCATTATAATGAGAACCAAGAAGTCTTTTCTCTTTGTCACTACTTTAATCTTCTATTTTTTCCTTTGTCTCCCCTCCCCCAGCATCTTTTCACAAAGGATTTTACAGTGCTTCACAGGATGTTCAGCAGAGAGGTGGTGGCAATGTGGATCTTCCTCACCACAGACAGGAGCCTTTGGGAGTGCTCACTCCCACCACTGACTCTGCAGCTTCCCCTCAGCCTCCCTCTAATGTGTTTCCTGGTCCATTTAAGGCTGGTTCTCAAAACCCTCACCATGATACCCCAGCTTCAACGCTGGCTATAAATCTATTATTGTATCTGACAGTCTCATTTCCTGGAAGAGTGGTTTTTCCTAAATTATGTTAACATCTGATATATACCTAAAGCAGTGTACACTTCAAATCTGATTGCATGTTATACATTTGGAAATGAACAACTTAGAAAAAGAGTCTATGCATAGTGTAGACAGGTCCCACAAGAGATGAGACTTCAGCCCTGTTTGTTAAAGCTTGTCCTTTCTAAAAATTCAAGCAGTGTGTAAGTGTACAAATGTGATTAGGGAGGAAGCATACCAGTCTTTTCTAATGCCTTTATCTCCAAGTTGGCTTAACCTCTCTTCTAGTTCTAAAAAATGCACCCCATTTTTTTTTTTAGCATCTTCTGGAGCTCTTCCAGACTTCTTGGTTCTCATTATAATGCTCAATGGGAATTTGTTTTGAGAAACTTATTTTGTTTAAGTGACAATTGTAAATCTGCTTGATGATAATCTTAATTTGTTAGGATTTGTGTTTTGCATTTTGAATCTGCCTAAAATGTTGTTAACTAAGAAAGAAGGTCTATTCTCTTAGACTTTGTTCCCTGTGAAAGTTCCTATAGGAAATATAATTGTTTTGGACTGCTCTTATCTTCAAAGAGGTTCAAATCTATAGTGATTATTCTTTAGTTCCTTAGAGGAATACCAGCATAGGAAAACACTCCCAGGTTTTCCTAAGGGAGTTCTTACAGGTTGAAGCTAGTTTTTTATTTTTCCTAATTTATCTACTAGTGTCTCACATGTAGACAGTAATTTAAGAAAGGCAATTTTCACTTGCAAGTAGTGAAGTTACTGTCATTTTCTCTCCTCTTAAACATATGACATTAAGTAGCAACTTAATTTTATGCTTCCTGGAGAACAAAGCTATGTTTTCTGCCTTCATAAAAATCAAATTCTTAAGCTAGACAGTGTGTGTGCATAAATGTTACTGAACATTTTTCAACTTTCATATTTTTTAGATATTTCATTCCATAAAACAAAGAGTGAATGAGCAGCATCCATTGAACAATGTCTTGCATAGCATGTCAATTAACTTTTGCTGTGCAACAAGTAACAACATAATCTCAGTGGTATACAAGAAAATGCAAGCATTTCTCATGCAACAGTGATCGTCTGGGATGGGGTGATGCTGGTTCTGTTGTACTTCCTTACATATCTTTGGGTCAGCTAATGGTTGCATGAGCTCAGTGAATTTGGCTTATGAAATTCAGCTCTACATATCTTTCACCTGCTGCAGGTCAGTGTTCTCAGGGTGCTGGTGGGTGCTCAAGAAAATACACCTTGAATACAACTCTTCTCAAGCCATCTCTTCTCTGTGTTAGTCAAACCAAGTTCAGGGCTAAGTCCAGAACCAAGGGTCATGGCAGATGGCCCTGGCCATGGTAAGAGCATACTACAGAGCTATATGGAAAAGCACATGAAAATAAGGAGGTATGAAAAATCCAAGTTAAGTAATGAACCAGCCATACCTTGTGTGAAATACTAGTGACCTAAGAGAAAATTATAAACACGCATTCTTGGAAAATTGGCACTGGTCATATGATGCCTTCTAATAGTCTACTCAAGAACAACTATATTGATGTCTAGTGATCCTGGCTTCATGTGTTTCCCAGTGAATATAATCTCTTTCATACTTTTGAATACATTATATGTTCAATACCTTACTGTTGTCCTTCCTATTTATATCTACCTTTCTAAATCTTATCCTTCTCCACTCTTCACAGTATAGATCCAGATTCATATGGGCCGGCCAGATAGCTCAGTGGATTAAGGCATGTGTTTAGGCAGACACAGGGATCGAGGTTTGATCCCCCACATGCTGTGCTTGCCCTGATACTGAGGCAGGTTGAGACAGTGATTGAGATTGTGGGTGGTGGCGTGCACTTGTAATCCCAGGGATTGGGAGGCTGAAAACAGGATAATCACTATAAGTACAATCTGTGTAGTGAGACCCTGTAGGCCCTGTACAAAATAATAATAATAAAAAAGTCATGTTACACATGAAGTCTTTCTCCAGAATCCTAATAAAATGTTCATATCAGTTTTTAAGTTCACAATGTGCTTTGTGCATTTACCACATCACTAACTAAATACTGCATGCTATTTTTTGTTCTAATTGGGATATATAGGTCATTTTTTTCTGCCCAGAAAAGATAGTTTTCCCAACACTGGAAGATATCTTTGAAGACTGAAAATTTTAGTTTTTCTATAGGCTCTTTCACTAACTAATTAGAAAAGCTGTTTTAATCTATGTCTGGTTCTTTAACCTGAGAAGATAAGACCAAGCTGCATCTAATTTAAGGCAATCTATCATGGTTTTGACGTTATCTTTCAACACACACTATATGATGTCATTCAGTACACTGTTAGGCACAAAGGAAAATTTTAATATATACTGATTGTTGATTGATGTTAATGTTTCAATATGGAATTTTCTCTAGAGGCCCTCTGTTAATGATGTGGTCCTTCACTTGGTGCTATTGTGAAGGAGTGAAAGTTTTAGGAGATGGAGGTTATTGGGAGGAGCTCAGGTCCCTGAGGATATGCCCTTGAGGGAGATCTTGCCATTCTTGCTCTTCTTGTCTCTTTCTTGGTTTCCTGGCTGGTATGACATGAATAGCTCCTTGGCTGCAGGATGCTGCCATGGTATACTCTGTTGCCATGGACCCAAATCAATAGGACTATGAAATCATGAACTATTTTCCTCCTTTCAAATTAAATATCTCAGATACTTTCTTCACCATAATGAAAATTTGCCTTTCACAATTAGTGAATGATTATTTCATATAAATAATCAGTCTATGCAACCCAAAACTGTTCACATCCTGTCCCACATGAGAAGATAATACTGAATAAAATGCAGAGAGGAAAGTTACTGTGAAACACTGAGGTGTCTCAGTAACATAAGTTCCAGCCCTTACAAACTGTAACCCATAGACTCCCAAGTAATAAAGTTCTCATTATCTTTTTGATCAATGGATTGATTATCTTCAACTGGTGGAAACTGAGTATTACAAATCTAAGTGCAAGTCATAGCAAATTTTGGCCACAGTGGAGGACACCACAAAGTTGCAGGGAAAAGACTGTCTTATTATAAGCTAATTTAGACAGGAATAGTGCTATATATTCAATTAACTGAAAAAAATTACAGCCTCTTTTGATATAGTTTCAGCAATTTAAAAATTCCCTTGTAAGGGAACAATGTTTGGCTTTTAATTTAGTAAATCTGCCCATCAGAGTAGAAAAAGTTTGTATGCTATGGTGTGTGCTTTATTGGCAGTATGCCTCTTTCTTTCAACTGCACACTTTGGCAAGTGAACTGCTGTCATTTTACTCCAGGGGAGATCGGTGGGTTTGTTTTCAGTATGGGACAGTCTCATCTCAGACTATTTTTGCCTGGATTTCTCCTTTCTCTCTTAGCAGGCGACACACCATTTTTGATTGTTCTGGAGAGTATGATGTGTGCAACAAACGAGTTGTGACTTCTTATCTACAAGCAGAAGCTGCCTGATAAACAGCAAGGCTGAATAATTTATAAGGTAGCAGTATGGAAAGTGGCATTTCGCACTTCTTCCCATGTACAATGTCACATGAATTCCAAGCAGGCTAAACAGTCTAGTGGAAAACAGAAACCTAAAATCACTAGCATGACAAAGGAAAGAGTTGTCCTATGTTGTTGTAATTGTGATATTCCTCAAGACGACTCCTCATCCAAATATTGCTCTCCATTGAATAATTGTGAAAGCAAACTGAAATTTCTCAAATCTATGTTAGGAAATACTTTTTATATACACAGAAATAACATCAATACGGTAAAGAGGCTTAAGTTTTCTTCCACTCAATTTCAGTCAAGTTACAGTAAATGAATCCTGAAAAACTTCATTTTTCATTTTCTAATCATACAGTAAGCCTTCTATCTAAAGAGAATCAAAAAGTATGGTTTGATATATTGTTATGCATCATGTTGCATAGTTATTAGGCCCTTAATCAAGAAAGCTAATTACTAGCATTTTATTACTAAAGATTGTAAGATTAACTGAAATCAAGGAAGATCAAATTATTGAAAGTAAGGCTGAATTTTTTATTTTATCTGATAATTAATATTTGGTAAGTTGACACTTTGGAAAGCTAAAATATTAGAGTTACCTTATTGAAGACAACGTTATTATTTAATTTGGCTTATGGTAATATATCATTTTAGAAGAACATTTAAAAAAATCTATAGTCAAGGGCTGGCAAGATACCTCAGTGGACTACGCACCTGATTAGGCAAGCACGGGACCAGGGTTCTATCCCCAGCACCACATGCTGCGCCATCCCCATCTCCTGGGTGCACTGAGCTGGCCACCAAGACGAGTGGCACACATGTGTAATACCAGCGCTGGGGAGGCTGAAAACAGGAGGATCACTATGAGTTCAAGCCGCGTAATGAGAAGCTGTACCGAGTACATGAAAGAAATATGCATCAACTAAATCCATTAAATGCTTTTATATGTGAAATAGTATGAGTAGGATTCAGAAGACAGGAAAGTATCAAGGTCACTTCTATTGTCTTGAAGAAGGTTCCATCATTCAGTCTGGGTGAGAGGTGGGCACACCTGATCAGTATAAAAAATAAAATGAGGTCTGTGTGGTGTTAACTACTTCTTAATGATTGAGAGAGAAAAGAGATCAATTATCTCTGGAAATGTTATGGAAGTCTTTACAAAGGACCTAAAAGGTTTGGTTTTTTCCTAAAAGGTTATAATGTTTTGACCTTTCCCTTTCTACCGTTTCCAGTCTACCAATTCCAGATGATTCTGCTGCTCAAGTAACTCTTCCGCCTTCGTGTCCTTTTCCTCACTGCCACTGTCTGAACTGTGGCAGTATCTTTCTAAATTCAGTCAGGTATTCTTAATGCAACCTAAATACTCCTTCTTGGGCTGTCTTCCTAAATATTTCTCTGTTGTACAAAAACACCATCCAGTCTACTCTTTGGCCCAAAATACGAAGTCCTTCTTGAAGGACTACATACACGTACTGTCTGCATTGACAGAAGTAAGAGGTTGCGCCAGGACTGGTGATTTCCAAAGACGTATGCTTATACAAAACATCACACTTTTATTTGTGCCCTCCCAGTGCAGATCTGCAAAATGGGCCAGCATGAGGCATGGCTGTGGGCTGTTGGCCTCCAGGTAGACTCGTGGGAGGCACTTTTATGAGCCCTAGGTTTTCAATTGGGCTCATGCAGGATATTAGGGTTCAGGCCCTCAGTTGGATTCTTTGGTATTTAGTGTTTAGACAGATTTCCTGCACTCTGTGTGTGTGATTCTTTTGGTGATTACTTATAAAGTATGTCTTATATTGTATTGTTCTCCTTGTAAAACCCCAAGCTATGACAGACAACTACTGACTTTGTTCTTCACTACTCTGTAGTTACCCTGTTGGCAAAGGGGAAGTTAGTCATCAACATAGCCTTAGAAACATCATTTGCATAGTCCAGCACAGTGGTGCATGCCGGTGGTACCATTTACTTGGGCGGCTGTGGCAAGAAGATACAAGTTCAAGGCAAGCCCGGGTAACTTAGTGGGATCATGTCTCAAAATAAAAGTAAAAATAAAAATAAAAAAGACTGGGAATGTAGCCAAACTCCCATCTCCAGTAGTGGAAAAGTAAATGTCATTTGCAGCACCCAGGAGAAATGAGAGGGAAAGAATGGAATTTTTTTTTCTTTTTAAATCAGGGTAAAACCAGTCTCCAAAGTGACAGAGGTGTAAACTTCAGTGGATAAATACTACTTAAGACACAAGTAAGAATAAATATGCCTTGTAAAGGGTTTAAATAAGAACCTGTTCAGGCTGAAGATATCCAAATATGTATTTAGAAGAATATAGGTAAATGCTTCAATACATAAGATGAAATCAATTTTGATGACATTTCTAAGCCCAGAGAAAAATGTTAGTAAAATATTGATAATTTTTAGACTCAGAGAGCATCAAATATGCTTTTTTTTTTTTTTTTTGTTTCTGTGGTACTGAGCCTAGGACATTCAACCTGAGCTGTATTCTCAGATCATTTTTTACTTTCTATTTTCAGACAGGTATTGGTAGTTCAGGCTGGGCTTAAATTTACAATCTATCTGTCTCATAATTCCAGAGTGCTGGGATTATAGGTGTGTACTACACCTGGGCAAGTGTGTTTATAAAATGAACAGATATGAAAATATCATTGATACAATAGACAAAAGAGGTGAATTTTTGCTAAGATCAGGTTAAAATATAAGAATCAAACAAAAAAGATGTGATATTATTTCTTGAAACTTTATTCTTTTACAGAAATATTTTCTTTACACACTTGATAATAGAATTTTCCTGGTGCTGCAATTAATCAGGTAGGTGCGTAACTACTGGTTGCCCAGAGAAGAAATTTGGAATCTGCATTATTAGTAGTACTTATTGTGGTTCTTGTGATAAGGAAAATAGCAAAAATGCTGGCCAACGTGTTTACTTGTGAAAATTACCTATTTTTAAAAAGTAGTCAATATGCACCTCTAAGGATGACTACTTAATTTATAGGGCCCAGTACAAATTAAAATGTGAGGTTTCTTACCAAAAACATGGTAGTAGTGGTACTAACATATGAATAAAGGTTCTTCTTATCTTCTGCAGTCTCTCTTGCTAAGTCATAATATTTTAAATTTCTTGTTATAAAAAAGATTTAAAAATGCAAAATATTTTCATGAATGTGCCACTCATCTCCATATGCACAACACCAGTTTTAAAGGTCAATATCAAGCCAATTAACCTGTGTGAGGCGTCAGTGGTACTGAATTACATGGATCTCATAGGTTGTATAGGGAGTGTGTATTTCTTTCTGTTAGGCCAGTGGGAAGCCTGCACAATATTAACTCAACTCTTTTCTTCACGTAAGAATTCCACCAACACTCCATGTCTGACCTACTTTTTAATAAGGTAGGACTGTTATGTTTCGTGTCTTATCCTTTCAGTATAAATGTGTGCTGTCACTAGGAGGAATTCCTTGAGTTTTGTGATTCTTAGACTAGCACTGTCTCTGCTTGAATGGGAAGCAAGCTCTGGTTCAAGTATTTCCCTGGGTTGCTAGTGCCCTGCTGTGCATCTCTGCTCTTGGACAGTCATAGGAACTTACCCTGTGCTCCACCTTCTGTCTGTCCTAGCTCCCAAACATGTTGAGTTCATCAGAATTCTGAGCTCAGGGAGCACTGTCAGCATAGTATGCAAATGGAGAAGGGAGGAAGGCATACAGCATTCCAAGTCTCTCCTCTGCTTCCCTGTATGCCCCCTTGTCCCACTGGACTTAGATTCAAAGATCAAAATTAGATTCAAAGATATCACAGTTAAAAGAGTTTCAATATTTACTTATTTTTATACTGGGGATTGAACTCAGGACCTTGTCCTTGCCAGGCAGGCACTTATGCCACTGAGCTACTCAACCCAGCTATTCCCCTTCTGAGTATTTTCCCCAAAGAACTGAAAACATCATACCATAGTGATATATATGCACCCATGTTTATGGCAGCACAATGTCATAGCCAAACATTGGAAGCAACCAAAATGTCTGTCAACTGAGAGATGAATAAAAACATGTGGTCTTTTTATATAATAGAGTATTACTTGGCTATAAGGAAAGACAAACTTAGGCCTTTATAGGTTAGTGGATGCAACTAGAGGCTATATTCATAAGTGAAATAAATCAGGCCCACATGTGTATTGTATTATCTCCCTAGTATAAGAACCTGAAAGAATAAATAAAACATGAAAGTTCTAATAGCTATAGAAAAATGGAAAGCAACTGAATATAAAGATTAAACAATGAAGATGAAGGAAAGGAGAAAAGATAGGAGAAAAGGAAAGGGGAAAATCATGCAAGTATATATACAGGATGGCTCAGATGATTGAATTAATAATTTCCATAATTTTTTAAAATAGCAGTTAATGTTTAGACTTTTCACTTTCACTCACTTTCTCTGCTGTTGTCTGAGATCTGAACAACTACATCAAGGACAGCAATGTGTAACACAAAACCATGCTCGAATGCCCCTCATCTTGGTCTTCTCCATGTGTACCGTTTCTAATGTCTTATCAATTATTATTATTTTTATGTATTTAGTACAGGGCCTACATGGTCTCACTACACAGATTGGACTCCCAGTGATCCTCCTGTCTTCAGCCTCCCAAGCTCTGGGATTACAGGTGCACACCACCATACCTCGTCTGAGTCACTTTCTCAGTGCGCCCTGAGGTGGGACCCTTATTAATTATTACTATACTCTCTTTAAAAGAAATGTTTCAAAAAATTTAAAAGGACAAGAAAAAATGGGGTTTAGTCAAAACAAGTGTTAATATTCAATTATTCTTCCAGTGTTGCATAGCTATATCTGTTCATCTGAGCAACAGATTTGACAATAAGAATAGGTGATATAACAACCATTGTTAACTTGCTATTCTTGTTTTGAAAATCTGTAACATGCATATTGATGTATGTTGCCCTATTTCTGTCTTTGTTTCTACTATTTTCTTTTGCTTTTGTTTTTATTCTTTAAAATAAATTAAATTATTATTTTTTTTTAAAAGAATTTTGAGAGCTATAGCACAACTTTAAACCAAACATGGGCCTTTCTGTGTGACGGCACCGGTGCCATAAAGCTGGTCCTACAGTATGCTGTCCTCTGAATTTTCATTCAGTATTTCTTGTTTCACAAACAAACTTTGAGGAAGGTGTTAGAGCAGCAGGCTTATGGGTCCCTCGCATGGGAAGTGACAGATCTGGGCCTGGAATGAGGCCCTTGGTCCTCAACGACCAGAGGATCTGCTGCCTTATTCATTTCACTTGGCCCTCCAGTTGTGATATTTGGAAATTTCTAAAGATAGGGAGCAGTGTCACTAGAGACACTCTGGCAGTGGCATTTGTCTAACACAGTCTCTCACTTCCAGAGCAAACCTCTCCTCTGCACTAAGACGTGAGAGTCGAAATAGTTTAGTTGATAAGGCACACTTTCTGAGACTTCAGGGAACCTGAATATGTTATAAAAACTAATATTCTTCTTAGGAAAAATTTTTCCTATTTCACCTCTTGACCTTTCTTTACAAGTTTTATTGCTCCTAATTGATCCTTTGCTCTGATAAGGGGTCTTTCTTTTCTTTCTTTCTTTCTTTCTTTCTTTCTTTTCTTTCTTCCTTCCTTCCTTCCTTCCTTCCTT
>NDGM010479142.1:0-14147 GCA_002564305.1 Octomys mimax | reverse complement strand
TGTTTAAGAAGATTTAAAAATCATTGCACTTTGGTCAGAAAAATAATAAATATATCTTATAATATTCAAAAATAAAATAAAACTACTTTTTGTTGCTTTAAAAAATAAAAAGTATTTTAAAAAGAATGAAAGAAGGGAACAGTGGGGGAATTGTCTCACCATGCATGTAAAGGGGCAGATTTTTTTTTTCAGAACCAGGGATTGAACTCAGGCCCTCGTGCTTGCCAGGTAAGCGCTTATTCTACTGAGCCACCTCCCTGGCCCCTAAGGGGCAGATTTTAAGTCAAATTCTACAAAGCAAATACTATGTCGGCCACTAAATAATGGAAAGAGGGAGAGGCAACATGCCAATAACAGATATAAAAGTCATGAAAGACACTGGCTTAATATAAAAGAATGTAGAAAAAGATGGAAATGGGGACAAACAACAGGATATAAGGACAGAAAACTAGCAGTATGGTAGCTTGAAGCAGTGACCTATCCATAAACACATTATATACAACAGCCTAAACATGCCCAGTTCTTCTCACCCTCACACCTTAGGAAACTAAGGTCCAGTAAGTTTCATGTCTTGCGGCTGAGAAAGGACCCCCCTCCTCCAGCACATGGCTGTCCCCATGAAGACTGGGTGGGAAGCTGGGGAGGAGCAGAAGGAGGAGGAGGTGGGGGGGGAAGAGGAAGAAGAGGGGAAGGAGGAGGAAGAGGAGGAGGAAGAGGACATGGTGCTGGGGGAGAAGCAGTGATGGCCAGCCACACGCATGTGGTAATGGCTGAGCTATTTCACAGCCTGTCCCCTGTCTCATAGTTAACATCTTCCTGCCCAGGCTCTTTGAGAATCACAAAAATTTAGAATAAAGCACCAAGAGCCAGCGCCTGCCACAGATCAGGCAAACTCCGCAGCGCCGGCTCTGTAGCGCTCTGGCTGTCACACCGTTGCCGTTGGCGCTGGCAAACTCTGGAGACCAGGGCGGCACTGGCTCCCACCGGACGGCAGCAGAGCTGATCGCCTCGCTCTCTTACCTGCAGCTGCCACTGGAGCTGGAAACCAGTGAACAGCTTGGGTGACAGCTTCTGCTTCGTGTTCATCTACTTCCTGTTCATCTCTGGGAGTCTTCAGCACTGTTTTCCTGAAGTATGAATCGGATCATGGCCCTCCTGTTTAAAGACTCCAAGACAATAGTAAGGCTAGCTGACACGGATGCGCGCTCCTGGTTCCAGGCACAGTGCAGGGTTTCATGTTACACTCTGCAGAGCAGCTGAGGAACCAGGAATCATGCAGGTTGCCCAAGGGCCACACAGCCACACAAAAGAAGATCCATGGGTGAACCAAGCTGCCCTTCCCTGTTTAGCAGCTCCTGGAGGAGGTGCTGCCTACCACAGACACAGCCACCAAGAGGCTCTTGGGACCGCTGGCTGAGGTCTGATAGCAGTCAGGAGCCGAGTGGGGTCTTTTATTGGGAAGAGACTGAGACAAAGGAGGCTGCTGCCTGCACAGATCAGGCCGGCCAGCCTGGGGAGCAGGCAGCTGGCGGTGCCTTCAAGGGGAGGGGTGGAAATGCCCTGGTCCTGGGAGGGGGACAGGAAGCGCAGGAGGCAGGCTCCGGTGTGCAGGCTGATGCTGCCATGTGGGCAGCAAGGTGTGGACATCAGACGGGGGCTGAGAGCCAGACGGACACCTTGGAGGTGCCTGGCTTGGTGCCATTCGCTTGGAGAGGGGACATCCATAGTGAAATGGCTCATAGGAGAATCTGCTAGGTTCATGGACAGACAAGCGGAGGCTGAGATACCTGTGTGGTGCCCAGGAGCAGGTGTCCAGTGAGCCACAGATGTACGCATCTACAGCCCCAGAAGTGCAGTGTGCAGGAAAAGACTTGGGGGTCACAGCATTAAGCTGTCCCCGAATACCCTCTGCCAGGTTGATCTCACTCTCAAATTCCCACAAGAGAATGGTCATTGGTCTGCTTTATCTCTGGCATGGAACAGTTACTCATATTTTTGTCTGCCAAGGTAGCTAGACGGAACTCTCAGAAGGTAGAGTGACCTAAAAGACAAACCTCCGAGAAGCTTAACAATTTTCTCAGTCACCCAGCTTGTGAGTAATAAGCTCAAAGTTGAGACCATGTCCTCTCAGCCCAAGCTCCCTGGAGCTTCCCTCCCATAAAAGGCTTCCATGTATACTAGTGTGCTTTCCATTGCTATAAGGAAATACCTGAGGCAGCCTCATTTATAAAGAAAAGAGGATTTGGTTCACAGTTCTGAAGTTCAAGGCTTTCTGAGTTCCAGGGCGACACACAGCATCACACGGCAGGAGATAGGGAGGGCATCTCTGTGCACTTCGTCTTTCTTTCTCGTCTAAAAAACCCACCAGGACTGAATCATGGGACTCTACCCAAGGACCTTACCTAATCCTAATCACCTCCAAAAAACCCTCATCTCTAAACATCATGGGTAGGTGAAGCTTCCGTCCTCTTAATACTATTATGTATGGTTTGGGGATTAGACCACAGAGTGAATATGAGGGAAACAAGCTTTCTGTATGGTGCCAGGTGCAGCCATCAAGAAAACCACCTTCATGCAGAGCAGAAGGAGTCAAAGCGCCGGCAGCACCCAGTTTTGTGCGCACTAAAAATTCAACACAAGAAGCAAGCTACCTTTCCTGAGCACCAACATTTGGCTGAACAGACAACGCCCAGAACCTCCGCTCTTTGCCCCTCTAATGTGGGTATGGAGACCCATGTTGACAGATGAGGGGGTGAAATGTCCTGCTCTGAAGTGGCAGGGCTGGACCTGAGCTTGACCCCGCCCGCAGAAGCGCAAGCTCTCCTGCACAACCCGACGGCCTCGGCAGCTCGCCCCAGGTCTCAGGGCTGGGTTCTGCCAGCCTGGCACTTCCTGCTGCTGCTGAGAGCCCCTTCAATCAGCCTTCGGCAGAGAATTCTGTGCTGATTTTTGAATCCTTGGGTACAATCTATTTGCAACCACGTATGATTGTATCAGAGTCCTGGACAAAGCAGAAAATGATCAGAAAAGCAGACAGTCACCTTCACAGGACAGAGGAGGACATGTAACTCAGCGGGCCCGCACCACCAGAGCTTCATGGCCCTGATGCACTTAACCCTTGCAAGGCATTTTAGCCTCATTTTGTTAATGAAGAAAATGAAGCTCAGAAAGGTCGGGCGACTTCTCTGAGAACACCCAGCCCCCGGGCTAGTTTCACTCCATCAGCATCTGTGTTTTTCCCCCGTCCTCGCTGTGCTGTTGGGAAGACTGGCCTTACCACGTCCTGTCCTGAATGCAAACCAGTCACTCAGACATGCACACCTGCTCTGTCCCAGTGTGGTCACCTGGCCACTCATAATCACAGTACCCAGAGGAAGCACACCCCTCACCCCACACCCTGCCCACCATGCCGCACCTACACTAAGGCTGCTGGTCACCAGGGATTTGAAGGAGAGGTCCCAGGGCAGGCAAAGGCTTTGAAGGGAGGACACCCCAGGTCAGATCCAGGATTCCTTCCTTGTGGGTGGCAAGACTACAGGCGAGCCTCTTGCCTTCCCCATACCTCGGCTCCTAGGCTGTAGGATGGGAATGGTGACACCTGCCAATGGTGACACCTGCAGGGTTGTCAGTGACAATTAGGAGTGTAAAAAGGCAGCTGGCAGGGCCTGGCAGCAACGCTCCTACACCAGAGGATTCGCCAGAGGCCGCGTTTCTTCCTAATCATTTCTTGTCCTTGGGAAAAGTCCACCTCAGGTGTGTCCTCAGGCTGTCGGAGAACTCATGCGGGAGCGGTGTGGCCCAGCCCCTGGCTGACATCACGGCCTCCACCTCGCTGTGACAGCAGCAGGGCCAGGCCACGCAGCAGGCGGGAAAAGGGACTTGGCACGATTACTTGTTGGACACTGAGTAGGCCCAGCCCATGCTCTAGGACCAGAAAAGGACAAAGACCTGGGCTGTAAAGCAGGAGTCTGGGTTTTGCTACTTACAGGCTTTACAATCCTGTAAAAAATAATTCTTTTTTTCTAATTTTAAATGTTTTAATATGTAATAAATGTTTAGAATAAGTGACAACATTTTCAACATCAACTATTTATGTACTTAGGAGATCTAAAAAATAACAGCAGAAATAAATTCCTCTGTGAGCTACAATGAAAATACAAATAAAACTCTCCCACAAAAATAATCTTCACCTCAGCAATCACACCTCAGGCAGCTGTCACTCGAGAACAGCGAGTTCCCCACACAAACGCTGCTTACGCTGATGGCGTGCGTGCTCCATTCTCCTGGCTTTGGTAGGATGCGCCTGACGTCTTGCTGATCTGCCTGCTTTCTCAGGAGGTTCTTGTGACGTTTCACCAGGCTGTTTGTCACCAGTCCGCTCCAGAACTCCTTTGGGTTCTTCGGGTAGGTACATCCAGTTCTTCCTCCACTGTATTTGATCATTTATCAAGTCCAGTCCCAGTCCTCTAAGAAAACTTCTCCATGATATTTTGTGTTCGCTGTTTTCTTTGTAAGTACGTGCGATTTATGCCTGATACGCTTAGGATCAAGGAAGACAACCGCTGGCCAACAGGTTGCGTTTCAAGTGACATCATAGTTGCTGCATAACTTAAGACCACTTCTTCGTAAGCTCCTGAAGCTCATTTATCAGCTGGGTTTGGCAACTTGGGTCTGAACTGGTCATGCTGTGCCCTGGGGATGAACATTTTCTGGCAACTCCGAATCTCTGCTGGACACCACAGCAGGGAGCCACAGTATGGAAATAATTTAAAATAAAACAGTTCCCACAGAAAGCAAAAACCAGTTCAATTACAAAGTGTTATGTGCGAAATACATTTATTTCCAAAGGTTTCTTATATAAAAAGCATAGTGTGTAATGACTATTGTACAAATAGTCTTGCCTTATGCACAGACTGCTTGTCACACAGCATGGCACTGGGACATGACAGGGCAGGCGTCTCCTCCAGAGCTTTGGTGGCCTGGGACTAGAGGAGGAGTGCTCAGGTCCTTGGGAAGCGGCATGGCCAAACGGTAGTTAACAAGACCAAGCAAAACTGAGTCCTCAATGGCAGGGGGATGAGGGTACCGGGCTACACATGATACCAGAGGAAGCGTAACCCTGCCCACGGCCCCGCCCACCCGGGCTGTCCCAGTCTACTTCAAGTTGTGTTATGAACAAACAAAACACAGGTGCACAGGAGAGAGTAGGTCTTCCCACCTGCAGGTGCTCCCAGGGCCCTTTCTCTTGGGCTAGTCCAACCCCAGGGCCCTGCTGGCCTTCCTGGCATTCAGGAAGTTCTTCTTCTTCCTGGGAGGAACATGCAGTGAGATCTCTGGTTCCTTTGGGTTTCTGAATATAAAGAGCCTTTCCCCTGTGCCTAATACATCAATGGTCTCAGTCCCTGCAATGGGGACAGGGGCCAATTCGCCAATGGGCTCCAGGGACAGGTGGGGCCAACTTCCTTTTCCAGAGAACACCAGCCTGTCTCTGATGGGGAGATGTGTCTTCTTCAAAATGCTATGGAGAGAACGGAAGAGCAAACTCAGTGCTGGGGACCATCTGGACCCTCCTAGTGTCTGACAGGGCCCTCCAGGGGATCCCCCTTTAGGTCTTGACCTCCCTAGCGGAGTGTCACTCTAAAGACTGGCTCTCCCTTGGGTCAGCAGTGTAGCCCTGACACGAGCCAAAGCCTGTAACAGCGGTATGCTGAGTCAACCCAAGGCCATGGTTGTTAGATGTTCAGGACCTCGGGGGCCACTGTCATCTTCTGGTTAGCCTGAGGTCAGCCATGGTGGGAGGATGCATCAGTGGTCAAACCATCATCAATATACTCTTTGGGTCCCAACCCAAAAGTAGGCGGATGGAGCTGGGTTACAAAGCAATGGTTGAGATTAGGCTAAGTGTGTTTGCCACAGTACTTCTGGGCTCCTGTCTCCAAGCTATTCTCTGTCCCTGGCTGCTCTTGGAAATGCCATGACTGCCCCTCAGGGCCACAGGACACTTGTAAGCCACAGGGCACTTTGCCCAAGTGATGCAGGTCAAGGCCCTATCGTCGTAGGGTCCACCTGGTGGACACTCTTGGCAAATGTGCTGGTCCTCCTCGAAGAGACATGGCAGATTCAGCCACAGGCCCCCACCACCACGTCCTACCCTCAAGCCTGCACAGTGCTGTCCTTCCACATGGCCTATGGTGCCTTGGGTGGAGGGAAGGCTGCCACACTGTTCTCTCGGTGGGCAAATGCCCCACCTATCAGCGCCACCTGGGAATGTCTCCAGTAGAACACTTTACAGTTCCAGGAACAGACATTTAATTTCTTGATCTGGGCTTGAATTTGCTTCTCTTGACCACACGTGCTAATCTAATTTCTTTGGAACCACTGCTGATGGCCCCAAGCTTTTTATCACAGATGATCCATGGTGCAAGGTCAACACCTTCCCCTGAGCTTTGAGAAATTACGGGAGGGCCAGAGCGTGGGCAGACACTTCCTTCGGACAGTCACTGATCCCTGAGCACAGGGTGGGTGCTGCTTTTTAAGCCACTGAGTCTACCTGACGTTGCATTTTTTCTAAACCTTCTCTAATTAGAACCACCAGAGACACGTGGTGAACGGTCTGAAGCAATCTAAAGCCTCTTTGCCCCTCATGCCCCCGATCTCCAGGCCTGCAAAAGTCACAGTAGGAAGGGTGCGAGCCTGGAAGTTTCAGGGAACAAATGGAACAGTCAGAGGGTCCCAAGTGCCATGGCCACCACCTGCCAGCCACTGTCCTGGGCTGCTCCATGGGACTCCCCTGAGCTGCAGTTTTGCTATCCCACTTTCTAGAAGCTTCAGTGCAACAGGACATGGAAGGGCTTGGTAGTGACCAAATTGGAACAGCTCTACAGAGCTACTTTCCTTTCTAATTATAACTCATTAAAAATAGCTGTTAGCTAAAATAAACACATAAATCAAAATGTTAGGAGAACCTTCGCCACTGATAGCTATGGGCTTATCTTCACCTTGTAAGAGAGACTCATGGGATTAGGATTTGTGGTCTTCAGGGAAGGAGCCCCCTCCCCATCACCCCCCGGGTCAGGTCTAAGCTCCCAGCTGCAGCGACAGGGCTCCTTACCTCTCCTTCCTCTGCTGCGCCCAGAGCACCTTCTCCAGCCCTCTGCCTCTCAGATCTGCCCGCAGTTTGCTCTCCAAGGCTTGCCACCAGCTCTGGTGTTTCCTACCAGCAAGAAAGGAAAGGATTGTTGTCGAGAGAAAGGCCCAGTGTCTGAGTGACCAGTAATTCTAACAGACCCCACGGGGCTCCATCGTCTGATCGAGCCCCTTCTGGGGCCTTGTGAAGGTTTATGTGGATAATTTACCCTGAGCCTCAGCACTCAGAGGCAGGGCTTCCGGAAGACGATAGGCTACAGGGGTGGCGAAGGTGGGGAGGTGGGAGGTGTGCTCACAGCTGGCTTGCTGACGGGGGCAGGGCTGGTTGGAGACAAGGTGCCTCTCCCTCTCCTCTCTGGTCCTCCCCCATCTCCACTTCCTGGCTCAATGCTGTGCACAGCTCCCCCTTCTAGGCTGTCTCTCACTCACAACCAGCTGATCATGGTCTGAAAACTGTGAGCCCACATCAAGCTCTGCTTTGAAGGGTGGGAATCGGCATTTCGTTCCACTGATGTAGGAAGTGGCTACAACAGGCCCAGGCAAGGTAAGACTACTGTGCTCCCCAAACACCTAGGTCAGGGCACTCAGAGACAGGGACAGTTGACGCTGGTCAGACAGAGGGGAGCGGGAGAAGTGCAGAGGCAGAGACGCTGAAGGAAGGGATCTGGGGGAGCCCCAGAGACCAGCACATAGGCTGTGCGAGCCAGATTTGCCCTTCGTCCCAATGCATGGTGCTGGGTGCATGCAACTCCTACACTCCAGGAAGCTAAGACAGGAGGGTAAAAAGTCCAAGGCCAGTGAGGGCCAGCCCTGTCTCAGAATGAAAATATAAAAGCCCGTGAACCTCGTGCAGTGCAACAGCCCTGGGTTTGATCCTCAGTACTGAAAAAACAAAACAACACGCACCAGCAGGCACACTGGGCTCAGGAACAGCGCTAGGAGTGTGTGGCTGGAGGAGGCGAGGCCAGAGCCTGAAGGCCTGCGGCAGGTGTGGGACTCTGGCCTGAGAGCAGGGACGCAGCGGGTGTAGGAGACTGGGAGGATGGCTGTCTAGGGCCTCGGATTTGATCTCAGTCCATAAAGAACAGAGAAGCTGAGAGTCCTGCTGGGCCCTGCACACCCCTCTGTTGCAGTGCTCCTGCCAATGGCAGAGGGGACAGCCCTGTCCTGCGGGCCCAGCCAGGCACTCCCGCCTCGGCACAGAAAGGACGCTCTTCTGCCAGCAGCACCCATGGAGCTGCCCAGACTGCCCTTCTCGGCCAGGAGAGCAGCTCTTCCTGGATACCGTACAGTCCTCAGGATACACACCAGTGCTCAGCCAGCTCCCGTGGCTGGAGAGCCAAGGCCCTGAATGGGTGAGACCAGGTGTGAGACTAGGCACTCTACACACGGTCCCAAGAACAGTGACTGCCCTGTCCATGTCCTCAGGGACCAGGATGGGTGCCGAGGCCTGAAGAATCACTGTATGTGCTTGGCCAAGAGGCTGGACAAAGAGGCTTTGGACAAGTCCCACTCTTGTGACAGCGCCCTGCGTCTCCCCGCCCATCTCCCTCACCAGCTCTGCAAACTAAGGTGGATGAAGGGGCAGCCCCCAAGCCAGGCCCTCCAGCCACAGCCTGCCTCTCCCCACCCCACCCCTGGCCCTGGCCCCTGGCCACAGGCACACCAGCCCTGGACCACGCCATGTCCAACCTCCGAGGCTCTTCCCACCGCCACGGACTCTGACTTCCACCACTGTCTTCTCCCCACTGCCCTCCGCTCCAAGCCCCATTCCATCAGTACCTCTTAATTGTTAATCAGAGGCCCCTCAGGACTCTGCCCATCAGACACCATCCTTCTACCAGGAAGAGCGTGGTCTACACACCTCTGTCCACACCCCGCCACCACAGCAGCATCCCAGGCATCATCCCAGCCTCCTGTGGTCCTGGCTGAGGCCTGGGCTCACAGCTGGCTTCCAGCCTGACTCTCAGTGCCTTCTCCTCCTACAGGATCCCTCCTCAGCGGACATGCTCACTGCTCCAGCGCCCTCCTCACTCTGCCCCCAGGCTCCAGCCTTTCCTCCAGTGGGCACTTCAGGTCAAAGTCACACCTAGACCCCAGTCCTGAAGGCAAGCATCTGTAGCGGAATCCATGGCTGAGGCACGATGGGCCCAGCGATAGACAGCAGCAGCCCCATGCCTCTGCTGAAGCCATCTGCACAGCAGTAGGTGGTCATGAAAAGCAGCATCTACCCCAGTGGCAAGTGTGACTTCACACTCCTAAAAGACCAGAAGCACTGTCTTAACTGTGGAGCACGAATCGGGTGGGAACGCGGACACAGGAAGGATCTGAAGAGCAGAAAGCACAGCTGGACACACCGCATGCTCGCCACATGTGCACACATACACGTGCACATGCATGTGCACACACGTGCACACATGCATACACACACAGGTCACATTTACAACGCTGCTGCTTACACGTGTTCAGCTGCGTGATGCCGGGAAAGCAATCGGCACTCAGTGGAAACTACTCTGAATACTGGTCCCACCCCAGGCTGCCAGGATGTGGTCCAGACTCCTGGACGCTGGCAGCAGCAGGGAGCCCCGGGCCCAGCCAGCCCCACTGTCAGGACACAAGGCTGCCCCACAGCATGCTGCTCGGAGAGGATGCTCGAGAGATTACGTGTGTCACCTGCATGCTCTGAGTGAGGGACGTAAGTTAGGGTGGGTTTATTAGGACAGAGCCCATCGTAAACCAAGGAGCACCGGTACACACATTCATGCAAGGAGCATGCAGCCATGCAAGCACGCAGCCATGCTTTCATACACAGTAACACACACGTGCGTGCACGCTTGCGTGCACACACACACATATGCACGTGCGTGCACAAACACACACATGATGCAGCTGAGGAATTAAAAAACAAGTTTGGGGTCAGGGAGATAGCCCAGTGGCTTAAGTGCCTGATAGGCAAGCACAAGGTCCTGAGTTTGATCTCTGTTATCAAAGAAAAAGAAAAGAAAGACAAAAAGGTCTAGCTTTCCCCTAAGCAGTATTCGCTGGGCAAGCACGAAGTGGGTTAATGGGAATGTGTGACATATTTACAGCTCTGGGCACATTCTTTCTTTAAATGCTACTTGAAGAATAGATTAGTGGCAGTATTAGCAAATACCAGGGCCTGCCATCGCCTGGACATGTAAAGATGCTGTGAATTCGAGAAGCCAGCCAGAGAGGAACGTGGCTCTGGCCCTTCCCTCTGTGGGTGCCTGGCCGCATCCCATGCCAGGTTCTGCGGCCACACAGGGCACTCACCTCCTTCTGTCCAGGTCAGGCTGCTCCCCATTGCCCGGGTTCTCCACTGTGTGCTCAGGGTGTCTCTCGCTGACTGAATCCAGCAGGGTCAGCAGCTGGGGCTGCGGGGCCGTGGGCATCACCACGCTCAGGAGGCGGCGTAGCGTGGCACTGGGTACCATGGTCATCTTCAAGAGGTAAGCTGCCAGCCTCAGCTCCTGCGGGACAAGGAGGGGGAGCTCAAACCCTGGCCACCACTAGGCGGGGTGGACAATTTTTAATTTATTATATTCTTAAGGCTTTTGCTCTCAGGGCAATAAGTATTTTAGTGGCTCAGCCTGGAAAGCACATCTCAAAGGCAGAGAGGGCTGTCAAAAAAAATTTGGTCCTCAATTTTGGCACCACATGACATTTTAAAAGGTTCCATCCACTCCTCCCAACTGCTTAGCTTACATGGTAGGGCCACACCTCCCCACTGCGCTCAGCTCACGAGGTAGGGCCCACATGACCACAGAGCAGCCCTGGGCCAGTCAGTAACGTTCTCCTCGTCCTCCTTGGCTTAGAGGAGGCCACGTAGCCCCAGGGAACAGGGCAGGGTTTGTGGCCAAGTGGGACATCTCTAAGTCAGCGGGTGACTAGCGACACTGACCTTACCCCAGACACCACTGCTGTATGAGAAGGGACTGGGCAGGTCAGGAACACCATGAAGAGTGGACACAGCCAGCATCTGAAAGCTGCAGGCTGTGAGGTTCCGTGCAAGAACACTGCAGCCCAGGCACAGTCACTACACACTTGGTGATGGGAACATAGCCCACTGTGAGGGACTGGCAGCAGTGGGTAGGGGTGTCTACAGAGGGGCAGCTCAGGGACACCTGTGCAGTGGTAGACAGTGAAGAATCTTTTTTCTTCTTCTTCTTTTTGTTCTCCCAGTATGAGGACTTGAACTTAAGGACTTTGCACTGAGCCACATCTCTAACCCTTTAAAATTATTTTGAGTCAGGGTCTTGGTAAATTCTACATCATCCAAGTTGGGCTTGAATTTGCCACCCTCCATCCTCAGCCTCCCACAGTGCTCCGATTACAGGTGTGTGCCACAAGGCCCAGCTTTTAAAAAAAATACTTTGATCCCCAGTTGGCTAAAGGTGGGGACGGGAGCTGAGGACAAGAAGGGCAACTGAACCGTCTGCTGCCTGCGCTCAGGGCTTCCCGTCACCCTCTCTGCAGATGGGATTGGCATTATCGCCCCACCCAACACGCAGAAGACATGGCTCTGAGGAGGGAGGGTCACGGGGGCAGGAGAGAGCCCCAGAGGCGCACCTGGCTGCACAGGGCCGCGAAGGTGTCCACCTCCAGGCTTTCCAGCACGTCCTCCAGCACCGCACTGCTCCGCTGCTCCTCTCTCAAGCTGGGGTGAAGACAAAGTCCAGGTTCGTGAGTCCAGCTATATAGATGGGGCAGCTTGGGAAGGTCACCAAGCTGCCTCAATAATGAAGAGTCACAGATCTAAGCTACACTATATAAAATATATACAAAACTCACACATCTATAAGAGGCAGGATCCACAAACATGGATGGGAATGTTTACATTCTAAAAATTTCTTAGAGTACAAGATTCACTGCGACCCATTTGCCTCAGCACCCTCCCCTTACTCCAAGCACACTGTCTCTGCTCTTGGTGCCTTCCAAAGCAGTCCCAGAAGGCCCGCTTCCTGAGTATCTCTCGTTGCGCTGTCATGGCTGCTTCGGTGCCCTGAATGGATCTGAAACACTTCCCTTCCATGATCATTTTGTCTTTGAAGAAGAGCCAGAAGTCATGTGATGCCAGGTCCAGTGAAGAAAGCACAAGGGTGCCATTGTTTTCACAGATCCGCCTTTCCACGGGGTGGGCAGCAGCACTCACTGAACTCCGCTCACGTCTCATGAAGACGCTCAGGAGGGAGGACTCCAGAGCCATGTCAGAAAGCAGCCAGAAGGGTGGGATGAGTGTGCTGGGGGGCTACTTTGAGGAGACCCAGGGCAACATGTCTTCTACTGTAATAACATTTTTTATTTCTACCTTCACTGTACTTTTCAATCACCTGTGCATTCACACACACACACACACACACACACACACACGGAGGTGAATGTAGAGTGTCCTCTCATCACCTGGTCTACTTCCCACATAGCGGGCCAGAGACCTCAAGAGGGAGGAGGGCTGCTCTGTGAGAAGCGCTATGGGAGCCCCAGGCTCTGGTGGCTCTGGTGGCTCTGGTGGCTGTGAGGAGCCCTGTGACCCTGCTCTGAAAGCTCTACATCACCCTGAAGCAGACTGAAAGAGCAACCCCCTCGAGCTCTTCCTGCCTCCCTTGCAGCTACAACTTCTTGCTCTGGTGCAGATAAGATGGGCAAATATGTCCCATAAAGTTTTGTCACCTTGTTCTCACAGGATTCACAAGGCTCTGTCTTCTCTCAAGGATAAGTTATTAATTATTCTGTCTTGCTTCTGTAACCTTGCCTGTCCCGCACCCCCAGTCTCTAAAGATCAAGCCCCTCAGCTAAATATAAACTAGAACCTTTCACTTTGTTCTAATGCCCAGCACTTTGGACGTTAGTTCAGCTGGGTCAATGTTTATCTAAAATCCAGGAAATAAATCCTTTTTCCCCATTGGAACTTCTCTGATCTCTTGAATTTGCAACATTTCTGGTGGCCACAAAGGGCCTTGAGGTGACAGATGCGCTGTCTCCTTTGCCTGAGGGCCCAAGAGGACCTGAGCTGAGGAAGCCCTGAGACCCCTGCCACAGGGTGAAACTTCAGCTCTGAGAAGATGTTGGTCCTTACACAGTGTGGACACTCCCTCCTGTCAGCACAAATGGAACCTGGGGGAATTCTGGATAATTCTTGTACAGCAGCACACTACAGGACTATAGGAAGGCTCTGTGGGCCCAAGGGGGAATACCTGTCCTTTAGGACAGAAAGCAGGCCTTACCGCCTCAGAAGGCATACCTAGCTTTTAGTCTGACTCAGACTAAAAGCTGACTGCACCAGCATCTCGAGCAGGGGCCACTCGCAAGAATTGGCTCCTCAGGGTGCTCGGGATGTGGGAGTGGCCTGCCACGAGAGGCTCATAGCCAATGACCTGGACTAAGTCAGATGAAACCTACAACTCCAAGAGGACCTTCGGGACAGGCCCATACCAAGAGCAGCCTACGTGTGACTCTCAGAAAGCTGGTAGGACAGGCTCACAGTGAGAGTGCCAAATGGAATACAGGAGTGGCCCCAGGTGAGAAAAGCTCCCTGAGAGTGAGGGGATGCAGGAGAGCACAACAGGGAGCTGGAGAAAGCACCTGGGGGAAAGCTATGGAGCAGAATAGAATCTGGGAGTCCAGGTTCACCTAGGCTCAGGCTAACTGGGCTGAATGAAAGCTACTGAGAAAATGATTTGTCCTACAATGGGCAAAGCCCTGAAAGAGCTGCTTAGCTTTAATGTGTCCAGATATCCAGGCAAGGTGCCCTGGACAGACTGAGAGAACAAACAAGAGAAGAAAGGAAGGAAGGAAGGAGAAAAAAGGGGGAGGAGGAGGAGGAAGAGGGGGAAGCAGAGGGGGAGGAGGAGGAAAGGAAGAAGAGGAGGGACAGGAGGGAGAGAGGGGAGAGAGGAGGGACAGAACGGAAAGAAGAGGGTGGAGGAGGAGGAGGAAGAGGAGGAAGAAGAGGAGGAGGAGGAGGAGGAAGAGGAGGAGGAGGA
>NDGM010479126.1:0-14471 GCA_002564305.1 Octomys mimax | reverse complement strand
AGAAAACATATGACTTGGCTTCTAAAAGGTCAGTCTTCCCCTCCCTGTAAGGGAGGAGACCTGGGCCACTTCCTGTGCCACTGGCTACTGGAACAGATTAACATTTAGTGGGACAAGCAAAGGACGCCATTGGTGCTATGGCTTTCCGTGCCACAGGCAGTGTCCTGTCAGAAGCGCACGGCTGTGCCGTAGAAGGCACCCAGGAGCCTCGCTGCTGCGGGCCCGAGTGTCAGGAGCGAGCACCAGAACGTGTGGACCTGCGCTGACGTGGCAGCTGGGCACAGAGCAGAGGGGCCCAGAGCGAGTCTGGCCCCGGCCGCGCCCACCCTCCACCCAGAAGCCCAGCCGTCACTCCACTCTCACAGCAAAGGGCTCCGAATGACTGACACTTCTTCCCATAAAAGCACATTTGGATTATCAGTCACAAGACATGATAAACACACGCAAAGAAAGTAAGGTGTACCCTTCAAGGTGCAGCATAAGAAACCCAGAGATCGTTTCTTTAAACTAGCAAAATATACTGCAGTATGAAAAGTACTTGACTAGCAGAGTTAGGTAAAAATGAAAAACAATCTTGGTTAAGAAAGTACAATTTTTCAGTGTAGCAGAGGGACAAATAACCTTTTATTTAAAGTTACTAAATGTGGAGACTCCTGTCTTTCGGGTGTATGCGGAGAGAGGAGACCCATTCTTCTAGAAGGCACTGGCTGGTGTGAGTGTGCAGTGCCTCCCCAAGGGCACCAGGTGCAAGGCACAGTGGGAGGTGGCCGTCTGCGCTGGCCGCATCACACGCTCTGGCTACCCAGAGCTGTGCCATCTCCGGGCGCTGGGCCAGGGTGTCCCTCAGTCCACGGAACCACAGATCTCCTTCACCTTCTGGTTGAACTCCTCTGGCTGATCCGCATACACGTAGTGCCCAGCCCCGAGGATGGCCTGGCAGGGACAGGGCAGTGGTCAGTACGCGCATTCACAAGGCAGCGAGTTACACAAGCTGCCAGAGTCCACAGTGCTACTGCTACACTTAAATGAAACCCCAAGATGAAAGAGTGGCGAGACCGACATACAAACGCTGCTGAGAGCTTCTAGCAAAAAGATCTGAGAATAAAAAAACTACTGAATCTTACTGAAGCTTCAGCATGCAAAAGCCCAGGCTCCAGTGACTGCTATGGAGCAGGGCCACAGAGCTGAACAGATGGGTTGTGCCGAGGGGGCCACCTGGCAGCCTCTCCCCACTGGGTGAGGGCTTTGCTGGGACCTGGGTACCTGCGGCTCAGGCCCCGCCCCACCTGCCCCACCTGCAGGTGCCCACTGAGGCTGCAGGATGCGAGACGAGGAGGAGACCTCACCAGGGGCAGCACAGCACGGGTTACTACAGCGCCCCGCCACTGCATACTTACGATGGTCTTCACGTAGGACTGCGGCCGCAGGGACTGGATGCTGCTGCCGGAGTTGCCGTCGATGCAGGAGCGGGCCCCGAAGATGACGGTCACAGGCACGTCTGGGTGCAGCTTCCCGATGCGCAGAAGCATGGGCCTTTTTGCCCAGCCATAGGGGATGGTCATGTTCTTGAAAGCGGTCTCGCCACTTCAGGGAAGGAGAAAAAGCACCCTGTGACTGCTGGGAGGCGGCGCTGCTGTCCCCCTTCCGAAGTGTGCCCTGCTCAGCTGCTCTAGGGTCAGGGGAGCCTCGGGAGACAGAAAGCACCCAGGATGTGGCAGGCAGAGGAAATCTCAGCCAGGGTCAGGGAAGCCAGGCTGAGCACACTAGTTGGCTGGCAAAGTTCTCTCCTTCTAAACCAAAACACGCAATTGTGATTCTCTTACCAAATGATTAAACTGCTTCACTTTGGGCCAGGGAGACAGCATAAGTGGCATAAGTGCCTGCCTGTCAAGCACCAGGTCCTGAGTTTGATCCCCGGTACCAAAAACTAAGTAAAGAAATAGCCAGCTTCCCTGTTTTCGAGGCGAGTGAAGTGTTTTTCAGTCTGATATAAGAAGGCAACTTTTGCAGGCTTGGGGCATCAGCTCCTGACTTTACCAAGCTGAAAGCAGCTGGAAGCCTGAGCTCTCCCACCCAGGAGGGGCCACTCTCAGTCACTCTTACAGGACAGAGTGAGCCTCTTACAGGACAGAGAGGCAACACCTCAGGAATGCAGGGGAGCAGGTATCAGGACGCGAGAGGCAGTGCAGCGGAGCCCGCCAGCAGTTCAGGAAGGAGACTGTGGGAGCAGGCAGGGTGTCTGTGGCGTAAGGTGTGGACCACGGCCAGCAGCCTACACTCGCAACAACCGCAGCGCATGTTGGAGGCAGCATCCAAATAGCGCTCTGCACAGCGCTCGGAACCAGCTCCAGAATCACAGCAGTGCCGGGGGCCGGGGCCCAGCGCCCAGCGCCCAGGCTGTTCCCACCCCCCTGCCGATCCTCCCGGGACCGCAGGGCCATCCTGCTCCACTCAGCACCTGCGGTCAGAGCCGCGCACAGCCACGCCTGGCCCTCACTCTGCTCGCCCACCGTCCACCCCCCTGTAGCCACACAACCCAGGCCCTCACTGCTCGGCAGCTGTGGTTCGGGAAAGTTCTCTGCCTATGAGAATGAGTTCATTTGCTCATTGGAGCCCCTCTGCTGTGGATTCGGACTGTATGGGAGACACCACTCCATGTTCCCACTAGGACCGCCTTAGAGATTCCTAAGACCTCACCCACGAACACTTTAGGCGAAGAGTGCACACTCTACTCTCCCCAGCCCCCCTTAAAACCCAGCACAGCATTTCCTATTGTGGGTACTCCATGAATAGATGGGTAATTATGAAAATGTACACACTCTGGGTACAGTGCACACCTGCAATCCCAGGCAGTAGGGAGGCTGAGGCAGGAGAAGCACAGGTGCAAGGCCATACAGGCAAATCAGTGAGCTGTATCAAAATAAAAAATGACAAAGACTGGGGATATAGCATGCCTAGCATACATGGGACTCCGAGTTTTTAAAAAAGCAGCATTAGACATCTGCTCTTTTTAAGTACTGTTGTGGTTTGTGTCTAGTTGTCCCCTGAAGCCTCATGCAGTCAAGGGGCGGCTTGTGGAGTTTGTGATTAATTCCTGATCCAATGCTGGGATTATGGGGGTGAGGGATAACCCCACCCCCAGGCGGACAGCCTGAGTACTGCAGCTGCAGCCCGCTCCTCCTCCCTCTTGGCTTTTGCATTCTGCTGTCTTCCACCACTATGAACTACTGCCCTCTGCCACATGCCATCTGCCTTGGAGCCAGCCGAGCATGGACTGAAGCCTCCATTAACTGGGAGCTAAATAAACCTTTCCTTCCTTCATTTTAGGTGTCAGGTATTTTGGCCCAACAATGAGAGAAAAGTAACTGAAACAACTACTGATAAAAGCCCCGGCTGCTAACACACTTTCACAAAAGGAAAGTTGAAAGCAACATAGTGTGTTGAGGCCCTGTGGCTCACCTGGGGGTCTGCACGTTACAGTGGTAAATGTACTCCGCCACAGTGTCGTCCTCGAACATCGAAGAGTACTTCCGCTTGAAATCAGGCCTCAGACGCTGCACCAGACTCAGACCTGCTCAGCAGGAGACACAAACACAGAAGCTGTAAGTGACAATGAGCTGCCGGCCCTCCACCATGGAGAGCGAAGCACGGGGCATGTGCTCGCTCGCTCGCTGGGTGTTCCGGGCGGGAAGCTCCCTCCTGAAGCTGCTCTCAGTTCCCCAAGGAACAGGGACGCAGGAAGTGAAGGATGCTGTAGACTGGCTTACAGTTGTGCGTCAGGAGCTCAAAACTGTCAGCTTTCTAAGACCTATATTTTAGGAAAAAGTCTAAACAGTGAGTGGCGCGAGCTACTCATGAAAGCAATGTATTCACTTGTTCTCTCCCCCAAATTACAAACCAGCTTTCTACGAAGCCAATCGGCACACAGAGGCTTCCGCAGGAGAACAGCGTCTCTCTGGGACACCAGCAGCTCCTCCTGTCTGCCTCCTTCCTCGCCCTGCCTGCTGCGGCGGCCAGGGGATGCGGCAGAACCCACTTGCATGTCTGAGGGCTCTGATGTAGCTCTCCGAGGAGGCACAGGCACGGGGAGGGGACAGAACCGGCCCCTCCCAGGGCCATGACCTCCACATGCACCCCGGCTCCGCTGTGCTGTTCTCACTGGGTCCTGGCTTCCCCGCACTGCAGCAGGCAGCAGCTGGCCCAGCCCTGAGTAGCCAGTCACAGAGATCTGCACAGCTGGGGTGCACAGGTGCACCAGGTCCGCTGGGGCTGCTGTCCCGTGAGGAGCAGGGGAGGGAGGATGGTTTCCCCGCTCCCCTTCCTTCCAGATTCAGATGATGCTTTGTGAGGGGCTGGATGCCTTGGCAACCACCCAGCAGGCATGAGGGAAGAGGTCAAGAGGACACAGATGAGGCCCAGCCCGCATGGGAGAGCTGGCTCCCAAAGCCACCGAGGGAAGCACCAGTTCCAGGTGGCCGCAGGCCTGGGGAGGGCCCCACTCGGGTTTCTGGGACCTGCCACTGGCCACTCCTAGCTGATAGGGTTAGAAGTAGAAGCTGACATTCGGGCCATTGCCCCTGGCAGCCACAGGAAAAGAAATTTCCAAGGCCACAGACTGAGAGGCAGAGACTTAACAGTGGCACCTCCAAATCGGACAAGGAAAGTACGCCTATACAAATCCACCTGGCAAGAGTGTCCAATACCTGCGGGAAGGCGGCTTTCCTTTCCCACCACACTGCCATCATGCAGAAAGAAAGACTCTCAGAGCGTGGAGGCCTGTGACCGCCACAGGCTCCCAGCTTGGTGTGCCCACCATCATTCAGCCAGATGCTCCTGAAGGTCGCCAGCAGTCACCGTGGGACACGTGGCTCTGTGCCTCGGGCCTGGGCTGAAGTATGCATCCCGAAGACACTCTGCTCCGTCCCTGGCTCTTCTCAGAGACCCTGCACGACGGACGCACCTTGCCCTCAGCCCTTGGCAGCCTTTCTGCTGTGCTAAGATTGCCCTTTGCAACAGCTGGTTTTTCTCATCCCTGTGCAAGGCCTGGTACTTATTAGATGAAGACAGAAAAAGCAAGGGCACAGGATGTTTTCTAAAAAAAGTTTTGATTGGCAATGGTGATGGGCAAAGGCAGTCATCTACTTGTGTTGGAGCAGCCTTTGCAATTTTCTCAACCAACTTACAGCGGCCGTAGCCCCACCAGAGACCACAGGGAACCCGCACCCCAGGTGCTAACTGCCCTCCTAGGATGCGACACTCACCGAAGGGGCCTGCAATCCTGAGGCCAGCCAGCGGGTTAAAGGGGGTCAGTGCTGCTCCCAAGGCTCTGATCCAAACAGGAATTGGTCTGTCCTGATCAGCAAGGTCTGGGCGTTCAGGAAAACCCCAAGGCTCCACTAAGATGAGGTGGCTGACCCTGTGGGGAAAGAACAGATGGAGGCTCACTGCAAATTCACCCTCAGGCTGTAAGAAACTGCCATGGCTTATCAAAGGCAGAAGGAACCACCCTCGAAAATGCTGACGGTGAGGAGAAGGCAGCTCAACAGGCCACGTTGTGCTCACTCTGCACAGTCTTGGGACCCAGCAGCACTGAGCGCGGTGGAACAGAGGTCTTTATTTTAGTACATCCCACTGTGGACGAGAAAAAGGGTGGGAAGCGGAGTGCAGAAATGCTTCTGCAGAAAGGCTGCTTTCTGTCTAAGCCACACTCCAGCAGTTGACAAAGACCACCAGCCGCTCGGGAAAAACCAAGGCCCGTGTATCGCAGGGTACGAGGTGCAGAAATGCGTGTGATCAAGCACGGTACTCGGAAAATAGCCGCAGGTCCCGCCAACAAGCTCCTCTAAATCAATCGCTCTGAACAGTGTGAGAAGTCGGACTTACTGTGGGTTCAAAAGGACTTTAAAGACCCTTTCCACAAACTGAGTAAGGACTGCTCCCACAGGCTGGACATACACCTGCCAGTGGGGGAGGCTGGGGGATAGTGAGATGGCGCACCCTGCCTGCTGCGACCACGACCTCGGGACACGCAGCTCCCCATCCTGGGCAGAGTCCTTCCTTGCTAGCAAAGGCCTCGCTCCAGCTTCATATAGCATGGTCTCATGCCATTAATACTTTTTACTTTTCCCATCATACAAATCTGGTTCTCAATGAAGAAAACCCAGAACAGAGCTGCATCGTGCCTTTGCACACCATAAAGAGTCTGTGCTGAGCACAAGGGCGTCCCTGATGTGACACAGTGTTAGCCAGCGACTCCAAAGTCCTGCTGCTAAGTCGTCCCTGAGAGAGGGGGGTAAAGAAGGGGAGTGTGTGCTGGTGCTATTGTTGCTTGTATTAAATCAGTGTGTTCTTTTTGTCAGTACATATGAGACTAAGTTACTAATGAGAAATTTTTTTACTTGGCATTTTTTCAAACAGAAAGCTTGAGACCACACCCAGAGCACCGAGCTCTACGGCACTGGAGACCTCGGAGCAGTCTTTCCTCACCAATGGGAAAGAAGCTGAGACTGAGCCACGCCCAGACATACCACAAGGCGGCGCAGAACCAGGGCCAAAACCCAGTCTTCCTTCGCCAGCATGCAATGGACAGAGCAAGCCACTGAGCTGGCCTCTTGCCTGGGCACATCCCAGCAGCAGGATGGCAAGGCTCACCGAGCCACTCTCGGCCATTCTAGCCCTGTGCTCTGGGTGCCGCAGCAAGGGCATCCCTGTGCAGAGGCCAACAGGAGAATTCTGTATGCCTGGTGCACTTCCCAGCTGAAAAGCCTTACATGAAAGTATCTGCTAAGACTGTACAGGAAAGAGACTGTGAAAGGGGCTTTTATTGCTTTTAATGACAAGAACCACCCCTCATCCCCTCTGCTTAGGTGCAGAGAGGGATGCAGGTGACATGCTGGAGCCGGGTAGGCATGCAGACCTTTGTGAGGTTCTGTCGGTCCCAGCTAACCTGTCCAAGAACCAAAAGGTACCAGGGAGCTCTAAGAATAAGGACAGAAAAGCAAAGAAGGCAGGAAGGACTCTGGTCCGCATCCAAAGGTGGCACACCATGGGGAAGTCAGCCCCAGGCATTCCTGCACCACTGGAAGAGAAGGCCTCCGGCTGCGACCTCAGAACCTCCCCACCCAGCCCCAGAAGGAGCTGCCCAGCCCCAGCCTGTGGATCGGAAGACAGAACCTGGCAGCCCAGTCTCCAATGTGCTCAGTTCAAGTGACCAGAAACCTGGTATCAGGACAGCTGCCCTACTCTACCGCAACTGGGATGGACCTCTTTAGTCGCAAGTTTCTGCGATCCCCTTTTCCCCAGTTGACAGTGAATGCCTGTAAGACGCCAATAGTCGTGGTATGGGGTTCTGAGCAGTAGGGACCAAAGGGAAAAAGTTCTGAGAAAAACCAGGGAGCACAGAGCTGGAGGAACACGAGGGTGCCCTTGGCTGCCCTGCTCCTGCTGCTCAGCCTTACTTGGTGTTTTTTGGTTTTTTGGCAGAACCGGCGATTGAACTCAGGCCCTAGCACTTGCCAGGTAAGGGCTTATTCTCCTGAGCCATCTCCCTGGTGCTCACCTTACAGCAAATGCTCTTTACACCCCAGGGAGTCACCCTCTGCCTGTGAGCAGCACAGTGACCTCCAGGGAGCGTCTCATGATGGGACATTCAGCTTGTCCTGGGAAGCAGGACCGGGGGTGTGCTCCCTGAGTCCCAACGAGCAGCTCACAACACCTCTGCGCACAGCCACCTGGGCACCCGCCCAGCCAGGACCTGTGGGATTCCTGTTGCGCTGCCCAGAGCACCTCCCACTGTCCCGTCCGCGTCCCGAGGCACCTCCGGGACGCCACCTGGCAAGTGCTAGGGCCCTCCATTCACTTAAGACACAGGGGGGGCATGCAGACAGGCTAAGAATACAGAAGCATGTCCCATGGGCTGTGTACAGTACAGTATTTTGGTGGCAACCAGGGGAATTGAGACACACTGCTCATCCAAGCATCCTCCTATCCACCTATTATTCCCATTTGGGGGCAGTTCTCAGGGGTTCCTCTAGTGTTGGCTCAAACCCTGGGGAGCCACTCTCTAAACTGCAGTCAGTGCAGGCAGCATTCCTCCCCCAGGTAGGCCCTTTGCACTATTCTCTCGCATGAACAGGTCCCTCTGGACCCGAGGAGCTTCCCCAACACTGTAGGCCTCTCTTCCCGTAGCCTGATGTCATCAGCAGATGGCTACAAGGGGTCAGGTTGCCAAGACTTCAGGTTAGGTCACCAGGGTCCAACCCATGCCGTAGGGGCCCATGTCGCATGGCCAAAGAGAGCCCCAGTCATCAACTTCACGGGACAGGCACAGTAAACCCTGATTCAGAAAAACAACTGAAGGGAGGCAGTGCTCGGGAGCAGCTCTGAGGTCTTACTCCAGAATGCATCCACTTCCAGTTCCTCTTCACACACACAGCTAGGGGCTGGTCACTAACAGCAAGGCACAATGCGTGGGAATCACCCCTAGCATGCCAGCCAGGAGAAGATGATTGGAGTTCTTTTCAAAAGAACAGACCTGCTAGTTGACAAGACAATTGCTGCCTGGCTCAGAACGAACTAGGATCTCTCCAGAAAAACCAAGTAAGAATGCTGAAATTCAATCACGTCCCTGTGGAGAAACAGCTGTGCCACAGGCTCAGGGGACTAGGAGCACAACCGCCACCTGAGGCTTGCTCGCCCTCAACATAGCTTTCTTAAAAAAAAAATAAAATAAAATAAATAAGAATTATGTAGTTGGTACAGGGTCTCGCTACACAGCTTGGACTCAGTGCTCCTCCTGTCTCAGCCCCCCAAGGTTGGGATCACAGGTGTGCACCACCACACCCGGGGTTCTGGGGCTTTCATGGCATGCAGTACTGGGGAATCAAACGTAGATCCTTGCATTTGCCAGGCAGGCACTTAGACTGCCAAGCTACTTGCCCAGCCCCAGCATATCATTCAATGACACAAACAGCCTGCTGGGGCACGCGTGCCATAGGTTCGCCACCACTGGCCTAGATCATCTGACCTCCAACCTTCTTGTTTCCAGAACAGCTTACTATTATTTAGAAGAGGTAGTAAAAGCCTGACAGAAACAGGTTTAATGATGATAATAACAATGAACAATACCATTTATAATTTTAATGGTATAAAATTTAAAATTATGAATATAATTTAAAATTATGTTATAATTTTAAATTATGGATTAAATTTCATGTAATTTAAATAACAAGCATACAGGTCGTTATCAAACTTACCAATGTGTAGCAATTTAAAACCTGATACCATCATTTCAGCTAGGAAACTGGCCACACGGGTCGTGGCCCTCTGTCTACAGGTCCTCAAAGAGAATGACTATCCTAGAAGGCAGTTGCTAATGCCCACCTGATAGGAAACCAGGGTAACAGCATGGGGCCTACAGCCCCGATTCTGCTCTCCCACCACCACCACCTACCTCAGCGGGTACTTCAGTGAGTAGGCAGCAGCCAAGAAGCCCCCCAGGTTGTGTCCGAGCAGGATCATCCTATCCAGCCCCAGTGCACACCTCCACTCCTCGATGGATTCCACAAACTGATTCTCCGCTTCCTCCGCATCGCTGTCAAATCTGGGTCTACTGCTCCGTCCAAAGCCCAACAGGTCAAAAGCATAGACGGGCCTGTCAGTAGAAAGAGCTCCAAAATTCAGTGCCCACAGTCCAAGGCCTCCTCCGAAACCATGGAGGAGGATAAGTGGAGTCTTATTTGAAATATTCTCAGAGAACTTCAGCGTCCATATTTTATTTCCATTAGATATAAGAACAGGTTCTTTCTGGTAAATGCAAGGGACACCTAATAAAAACAAAGAAGAAATTCTACTTAGCTTCACAACTTCTGAGGAAGTGATCAAAGCAACTAAAAAGTAATACTCTAAAAACCACATGGTATCTATTCATATGACATTAGCCTTTATTACGTCAGCCCCCCAAAAAGGAGCGTAATATTTTACTGAATTAAGCAATTCTAAACGACCATGTTCTCTGTCTATGCAGGAAAATCCATCTCAGACAAGCCTCAAGCACCTGTGGCCAACGTCTTTGGTAAGCTGTCACTGCCTGATGTCATCCCACCGTACATATGAGGGAATTAGTGCCTGGAGATGGACTCAGTGGCTCCTGGACGCACTAGTTCAAGTCTCTAGCTTTGCAGCCAGGAACAAAGAGCACAGAACACTCAACAAATTAAGTACTGAAGACTGAAGGACTCCTGACGCGCTGTCATGAGTGTAGGGAAGGAGTGATGGTATGCACACTACACACAACTGAGACGATAAGTCACTGCAAAGCTTAGTATAAAAAAATAGATAAGGTAGGAACCAGTCGGCATGAGGTACTAGGTGACCCAAACTCAAGTCAACCATCACCCAGAAAATGCAAATAATCACAATCTTATAGATCAAAATTCTTAACTTGCACTTAATGCCATTTGTCTCGATGCATAGTACTCCAAATTACCCAAAGAGGCAAAGAAATTTGAAATTCTTTATCATTAAAATATCAACCTGTCACGGTTACTTTTCTCATTGCTAAGACTAAACACCTGGCAGCCAACCTTAAAGGCGGAAAGGTTTACTTAGCGCAGTCTGGAGAGGTTTCAGTCGGTCATCAGCTGCCTCAAGGCAGGGTGCCTTGGCAAAGGGCCTCTGCAGAGAACAGGCCATGCCCCACAGGATAGCGAAAGCAACAGGGGCCGTCACTGGATCGTTCCGCCTCCTTTATCCAGGCTACAGGCATTAGAGTGGTGCAGAACCAACCAGTGGACTATGATTTCATACTCACACACCCTTACTCCCTGCACAGCAGCACGCAGTCACACCCTCTCGTACCATCCACCTCTGACCACAGGAGGAGCTAAGGGGACATCTGAACACAAGCCATGACACAGCTGAAAACCTCCACTCTAGATACAGCCCTTAGTCATCTGTGTATATCCACCCATCCGGGCCAAACACAGGAACCAGCTGTTTCTGCCTTTTCATCAAAGAAACCATCTCCGGCTCTGCGTGTACACAGAAGCACTAAAGATGACACCAGCATTCATTCAGAATATTAACAAGCCTGTGTGCCTGCGTGTGGGGAAAGCTGAGCGTCTGGAACCGGAAGCGAGTGGGCACTGGCTCCCGGCTGAATCACTACAGCACTTGATCATGGGGCCTGCGAAGTCCCATAAAGGTCTGCACCGCGGCGAGAGCCCCTCTGCTGCAGTGCAGCCACTGTACAAGACCTCCACTCTCCTGTGTGGTGCTGAGCAGGGCCAGCTCTCGCCCTTGCTTCATCCCAAGCACACGGGTGGGGAGTTATCCCAAATGCATGAACTGAGCATCTCACTGCCTTCTCACTTCCTGACAAGACCTTTATTGTTTTGTAAACAACATTAGCAGCTTTGTCAGTTTTGTGGAAAACTATATTACCCAGCTCTAGGGAGTGAGGAGAAATTCATTTTCCTATTGAAGACGAATACAAGATGGCTAGTTACTCTTCCTGGGTACATACCTAGGTACAGTCACCTAATCCTGAATCAGCATACATATAGACAAGAAGATACATTTATGGGAGAGGATAAACACAGGGTGAACAGATAGCTACCTGCATGTGCAAAATAGCCACGTGTAAGCATGGCATTACTCAACCCACACCTCGGAATTGCATCCACAGAACAAAACTGGATGCTAAACAACACAGCTTAGAACCACACCCATAGATACCTGCAAGTGCCCTGAGAGAGTTTACATAAATGTCAGTGCCTAAAAGAAATTTTAATTTAAAGTCTCCGCACCAGTGTAAATGTAGAATTAAAGAACCCTAAAATGTGAGAGGCAGAAAGAATACCAAGGACTATTCTACTTCCTTACAGGTAAGAACCAGGACAAAGAGCTCCTGGGCTGGTGGAGATCTGGGCCCAATCCAGGTTACCTGGTTCCAGCCTATTACCTGTTCTACTGTGCAAGGCCTCAGGGTACCTAGAAGTTGTGCTAGGTACACAGCTTGTGGACACAGTGAGTGTGTGTGTGCGGTCCTTGAGATCTTCTGAGGTCAAACTTATTTTTATAACATACCAAAACTTTATTTTCCTTTCCACTCTTAGGCTACTGAGTATACAGTGGAGTTTTCCAGAGATCACGTGATAAGTGATTAGCCAAGACACAGAAAGTGGAAACAGACATGACAACTCACCTGACTTGTATTAAGCCAGACCCTAAAGAGCTCTGCAATACGTAAACATGTTATTTCTCTCAGTACATTTGGTTTGGAACACACAAACACACACACACACACACACACACACACATATATATATATATATATATTTTTTTAATTTATAAACATGCTATTTAAAATAAATACTAGGTTAAAATAACTTGTAATGAGTTTTACTATTATTTTCAAATAAATTAATACATTAACATATTTTCAGTTATTCGATTTTAACTTATAACATGTAAACACTGGTAACTATAGCGCACACACAAAGTCCCCTATGGTCCTTCCTAGTTTAAGACTGTAACAAAGCCCTGCCCTGGTTTTGCCACCTACTGACATAATGGAAGAGGAAAGAGTTCTCACAGCAACAACTAACATGTCACAGAACCTCATCTCCAGCTTCAGGGCAAGGTGATCTATCGGATCGACTTCAGCCAACAGTCCAGGTAAGTGAGAAGAAAGCCTTACATTTTAACATTTTCTCTTCAGCTTCTTTAAGGAGCAGTGGAGACGTTGGGCACCAGGTGGGAAGCCAGCCCGCTAGCCATCCTGACCTAGAGCACAAAAGACAAATGCACACAGGTGAGTCAAAACTTTGGACTGTTATGCATCAGGGTCAGAAGAAAAGCAGCAGAAGAACCTGTCTGTGTGATGTCAACTGCAGGTGACAAAGGTGGCCCCCGTGGGCAAAGCCTTGTGACAAGTTCAGGGACACAGACCCTCACGTCAGCCTGTGTGCCTCCGCACAGATGTCAAAATTCACCTCATCTTCAGCATCTGCATGCTAAGGAAAGGCTAAGAAACGAGAAGGACAACAGAAGGCGTTCCCCAGGCGGGGCGACATCTGCCAGGGTGCCAGAGCAAACGAGATGCAAGACCCTGAGCAGGTCCACTCAAATGCGGGCTTCTCAGCAGCATGAGATACGTGGCCTGGGGGCTGACAGAAGTGAGGCTTTATCAAAGCTCTCAATAAAAAAGTTTCCAATGCGATAAGAAAGAGTAGTATATGTCTAACGAAAGGGAGCTGTCTGTGTACAGTCTGAGCTGGTCAACTGCTGGCAGAACAATAAAATGGCTTTCGGTTCCAGCAAAGGGCAGATGAAGAGAATGTCACAGACAGCCAAGCACTGAGGACAGGTCACAAATCTGGGCAGTGGGCGGGGACAGCTCGGGGAGGCCGGAGATTCCAGATCAGACTTCAGGGCTTGAACCAAGGCGCTGGTGATGGCACCAGAGAGAGACAAGCAGATGGCCAGGAATGCTGCAGCGCAAACCAGGCGGGGCAGGCAGAAAGAAGGTACAGTCACAGGGGTTCCCACGCCTGGGACTCGGATGCTCCGATACCCACAGCAAACAGTGGTAAGAATGGCAGGGAGAGGAGAAGCCCCCTTAGTTACCGAGCAGGGGCCAGCACCCGGCTCCCGAGGCTGTGGGCTGCCCTACGCGTCTTCCTTCCCCTGCGGTTTCTCTCGGGGGTTACAGATGTTTGCCGGATGACCAAGCCACTTACTGTACAGGTCAGGGGATCCCTGCTCTAGACCTCCATCTCACAGACACAAAAGCTGAGGTTCAGAAGCGTTGAGCACCAGGTCCAAGAGAACACAGCCAGGAAGTGACACGGGTCGGACACCTGGCACTGGTTCTGAGCACGGCGGTGCCTCCTTCTGGGCTTGCTCCCGGAGGCACCCAAGTGCTGCCCACCCACTGCTGCTCAGAGCTTGCACTGCTCAGCGGCTGCCCAGGGTCCTCCGCAGTGCGGCTCCTGGGCGCCTGTTCTCTCAGGACTCCGAGGCGCACACGTCTCCACGGCTTTGCCCATCCTCACCCTCTGCCCAGAACACCTCACTCTTCCTGAGACACAATCCCTGACTCAGAGGCCGAGGCAAGGTCCAGCCCTTGCTACATGTCACATTATCTAGGAAACACAACTCCAGGCATAGTGGTTCAGCTTCCATTCATTCTACAAGCGTCTAATTATTGAGAAAAGCAGTTAACAGGCAATTACAATAAGAGGATCTCAATACCTTGGAGTTTCATAAAGTAAACTGTCACTGAGCTGAAGGAAGGTCCTGAGAGATCGTCCTTTAGTCTTTGGCACATACCCGGCCTCAATCTGACAATAAAAGCAGGAGCTCGTCCCAGCGAGAGACCACCTAGACCCAGTCTTGCCCATTTCTTCAGCAAATGCCTCTCTAACCACAGCACGGCGTGCTGCCAGGCAGAAGTGGAGGTCAGGCCA
>NDGM010478393.1:0-14006 GCA_002564305.1 Octomys mimax | reverse complement strand
TGAACTCAGGCCCTTGTGCTTGCCTGGGAAGCACTTATTCCACTAAGCCATCTCCCCGGCCCCTCTCAAGGTAGAAAATTTAAGAATAAGGAATATCACAAAAAAAAAAAAAAATCTCAGAGCATGTTGGTACTCCCATCATTCTGGCACTTGGGAGACTGAGGAAGGAGGGTCATTACAAGTTTGAGGCCAGCGTGGGCTCCACAATGAGTTCAAGACCAGTCTAAATTTCATAGTGAAACCCTGTCTCAAAAAGAAAGAAAGAAAGAAAGAAAGAAATAAGGAAGGAACAAGCTGGCTGTGTAACTAGGTTAATTAAATTCTCTGTGCCTCAGTTTTTCTTCTGTAAAATGGGAATGCTGATATCACCCACCTTACTAGGATCACTGTGAGAATCTCAATGAGTTTGTCACTATAACAATGCTGGACCCTAGTAAGAGCTCTTGCATTGCATTTGCAGGGAGCAACTGGATCTAGAAGCCTCTGAATGAAACAGTAGCAGGATAATGATGGGGCAGATTTGACCAGAAATGATTTCACAAATGTACAGTGACCCCCACTTGCCCCATCCCTCCCCGCATCCCTCTGAGCTCCAGTCTACCTGCCCCCTCCTTGCCTTACCATCCCCGTAGGCCGGCCCAGGGTCCTCAGCCCAGGTGGGTGGGAAGGGAACAGTAAGAGGTAAGCGTGGCCGGCGGGAAGTCAGGAAGCTGGCAGCTGGCCCACCAGGCTCATGCCCCAAAGGGCTGGGGGGCAACTCAGCTGCTGAAGTGGCCAGCAGCTCCTGTAAGATGTTGATGGGTGAGACGGTGAGTTCCCAGTTGGTGATGCCAAAGTCTCGCAGGTGGGCCCGGGCATGGCTGGAAAGGCCAGCCCTTGTGTCAAATCCTGCCCCGCAGAAGTCACATCGCATCAGACTGAAGGTGCCTGGGTCGAAGTTGGCCACTGCAGAAAGAGGACATGAATTGTGTGTGGGTGGGATCACTCTGAAGCCCCAAACCTTCACCCACTGAAAATCGCCCTGGTCAGCCTGCCTTCCCTTCTGCTCCAGAGATACTCCTGCCTGCCTCACCTCCACACACCCAGCCTCCCACACTAGGAAGCTTGACCTCCGGGATCCTCCCTCTGAGTTGTGGAATTTGGAATCATCTGGGCGCATGCTCAGTAGGTAACCTTCTCTTGTCTATTTTTGCTCACCATTGCCCCAATGCTGTGAATTAAATACATGTTGCATGAAGAAACACATAGAGGACATGGCACTCCCCAGTTAGCCTTCTCTGAATACCCAGGTGGAGTCAAGGATTTCCTCTCTGCTTCCCCAGCCTTCTGGTTCCCCCAGTTCTCACTGCGATGTCTAACTACCTACTTTCCTGGTGGTCTACTCCTTGCTTCCCTCCTAGTTCACTCACGCGCAATCCCTACCCCAAAATCTCCCTAAGTGGGCTCCATGACTACTGACATCAGAACCACCCAGAGCTACAGATCCCACTGGAAACCAACCTCTATAATCAGAACCTCATGGCCCCAGAAACTGCATACCCTACAGGCACCCCAAGTTCTGAAACCCACAACAATCTCATTGCTCAGGGCCTGAGCCATGAACTTGAAGAAGAATTGCTGTTTCATTTTCTGCTGGGTTCCCCAGTGCCAAGAACAGAAGGAACCCTGCTCAACGAATTAAATGGAATTCTGCCTGAGCCTGATTGCTCTGCCCAGACCCCTTCCTCCAGCTGCCAGCATGGCCAGAACATTGGTGCATCCCTCTATATCCACCAATATTTGGCGGCGACCTTTGCTGTGACTCCTAGGTCTCTCAGGAGGATATCCTCAGTTTCACTCTGCATGGTGCTAGGGGATTTAAAGTGAGAACAGTGGGGGATTAGAACTCAGCTGCCTGGCCATATGGCTCCCAGGACTCGGAGGGAGGTGGGTGTTGGAGCAAAACCGCCCTACCTTTCTTCTTCTTCTTCTGGAAGGAAAACCGGCGCTCGATAGCCTTCACCTCCTCTGCAGAGATGAAATGCCGCACGTTGTAACTGACGCCCACGCGGTTCAGGTGACCCCGCACGTGGTTGGCCAAGCCAATGCCATTGTGGAAGCGATCTGGGCAGTAGGGGCATTTACGCTCCTCATTCTTCAGAGCCATGCCCGGGTCTCCCTCCAGGAGTGTGTCCAGCCCCAGTGGGCCACCCAGTGGTGCATTCAGGAGCAGGAAATCCAGGGGGTGGGTGATCCCTAGCCCCAACTCCTCAGGCTGCAGCCTTGGGGGTGCCCTGGCTGCAGCAGCTATGACTTGTGGCTGGAGTTTCACCACCAGAACGATAGGCACCATCCCTTGGAGCTGCTGCCGCTGTGCCCTTGAGGCCTCTGCTGCCTGCAGGACAACTTGGAAAGTGCGCTTTAGCTCTAGGGCTGGCTGGGGGATGAGGCTGGGGGTAGTTGGGGGTGGAAAGACCCCATTCTCAGAGGAAAAATCCATTTCGGAAGTCAACACTACATCCTCATCTTCCTCCTCCTCCTCGCTCCAAGGATGCCTCTGGTCCCCCAGTCCCTGTGGGTGAACAGTGCTTCCGTTTCTACTAAGCTGTATGGGGTAAGGGGTAGATGCCAGTGGGGAGGGAAAGGCCAACCTTCCAAGCGGCCTCTGGCTGGAGTGATGAGGGAGTGGCTTTGACAGTGGGAAATCCCTCATGCCCAGCTGTGGGCAGTCTGGGCCAAAGGCCAGGCCTGGGTTGTATCCAGCAGAGTTCTCTCGCCATACTGGGGCCAAGAGTGGCTCAGCTTTGCCAAAGTAGTCCATAGCAGCGTCGTCAGGGAAGTGGGTGTATGCATCCTGGCTAGAACCTGCCCGGCTGGTAGGGTCTTCCCCAAAGGCCTCGACATCCTCTTCCCAGTGGGGACGGGTGTGCACAAGTCTCATGTGCTCCCTGAGCAGGCTCTCACTGGGTGCGGGAAAGCCACAGAAGATGCAGGCACTGAGGCCTGAGGTGCCTCCATAGGGTGGGTAGACAAGGGTGCTGGCATCAGGCCCTGGGCTTCCAGCCCTGCTGCTGCTCCCAAAAGGCTCCTTGGCAGGCTGGCTAGATGGCTCACGTGCATGCAGCTTAGCATGCTGCACAAAGGCTCTGGAGGAGTTGGTGCCAAAGATGCACTTGGGGCACTGCAGCCGGGCTTCACGGCCCTCATCACCTGGAAATTGCTTCAGCTTCTGGATTTCCTCAATGATCTTTTCCCGGGAGGCCTGGTGTAGCTGCCGGTGCTGCTCCAGGGCAGTGGAATCAGCAAAGGCCCAGCCGCACTCACCACAGGCCAGAGGGGCCAAGTCTGTGGGGGGCTCCTGGCCAGGGGCTCGGCGGTGCTGGCTCATGTGTTCTAGGAGGTGTTCCTTGTGCTTGAAGTAGATGCTGCACTCGATGCATGGGAACACGGCTGGCTCCTCCTCCTCCTCTTCTTCTGGGCTGGCCACACCATCAGTCACCTCCTCCAGCAGCTCACACAGGTAGGGCCCTGTTGGGACGGGAGGCAGCACAGGCTGGAGCCGCTCCACAGATGCCTCTGAATTTACCATCCATGTCTGCGTGGCCACTTCTGAGGCTGCTGTAGGCAGGCCCCACTCAGAGGGCTGGGCCAACCCTTTGAGGTCTCTGGTGTCTACCACCTCCATGTCCAAGGTCTTGGGAGTGTCTTCCACTGGCACGATCACTCTCCTAAAGGAAGCTAGGGGAGGTGGCTGTGGAGGCAGGTCCAGGTGCAGCCCTGTGTTTCGCAGAGGTCCTTGCTCCTCCATGTCTTGGAGCCAGTCAAACCTGGGGTGGCCCTGGGGGGCCTTCTCTAAGAGCTTCAGTTCACTCTGGTGGTACAAGAACCTCCTAGAGCTGTCAAGCTCGGCATGGGGTTTCATGGCTCTCACAATGACTGAGTCCTCAAACCTCTGCTCGGATGGGATGCCCTCCCCAGCCTCCTGGACCAGGGGGTGCTCCCAGGGCCCCTGGCCATCAGGGGGGCCAGGAAAAGGACCCAGTAAATGGGATGGTGGGGAGCCCGGCCGGAAGTCCAGGCTGCCTCCATCCCAGCAGCTGTAAGGAAGTGCCAAATGGGACAGGTTAGCCGTGGGCCTCAGTTTTCCTTCAGAGAGCAGAGATGATGGGCAGTCCTCCCAGGCCATCTGAGGCAGGCCCCAGAGATCCAGCCCAAGGATGACTTGAGAAAGGCTAGGAATATAGGAGGTAAGCAGAGGGTGGGTGGGCCCTTCTAGAATTATTTTTGCTTTTCTTTCTTTTTTTCTTTTTCTTTCCTTTTTTTCTTTTTTGAGATAGGATCTTGCTATGTAATCCAGCTGGCCTCAAACTCACAGCAATCCTCCTACCCCAGGCTCCTGTGTACTGGGGTGATGGGTGTGCACTACCGCATCAAGCTCTTCTAGAACTACTGGGTCAAAAGCCAGGTTGAAGTCTAGGATGTCCACATAGCCCAGACCTGTTGCATCATGGGGAAATGTGCAGGCTGCAGGGGTAGAGGCAGCCTCTAAGGCGCATCCCCAAATCTAGTGGCAATGTCATCCTTCATCTCTCCCCCAGGAGCGCTCAAGGCTCTGACCTGTGTTCCAGGCTGCTTCTATCTTGGTCCTCCCAAGCCCAGGTTTTTATGAATTATACCTCTCACTAAAATTTGGTGAAAGTTAACTTTGCAGCAGAACAATTCAAAAGATATACCTGCTCCCCACATCTCCTTGAAAGTAGTTGATAGGCGGTGCTCATCTGCTGGCCCCAGTGACCTTCTCAAGTGGAAAGTGGGTAGGGGAAACAAGGAAACTTCCCTGGGCCTCAGTTTTCCAGTCCTCAAAATGGGGATGAATTTCAGAACCAGGAACCTCCTAATCCTTTTTTTTTTTCTTTTTTTTTTTTTATTGAGAAACAAATATCAATGAGAGAACCCTCCTAATCCTTATACAATGTCTAAGGAGGGTTTTTGTTTTGTCTTTTGTTTTTGCTTTTTCTTTCCTTATTTATTTATTGTTTTCCTTTCAGAAGGGATTGAATTCAGGGCCTTGCACATGCCAGGCAAGCACTCTAACGTTGATGTACATCCAAGACCCTTTTTACAATTTTTTTTTTCCACTTTGAAGCAGGGCCTTGCTCAGTCATTAAATTGCCCAAACTGGGCTTGAACTTGTGATCCTCCTGCCTCAGCCTCCTGGGTGGCTGTGATGACAGTCCTGTGCCATGCCAGCTGTGCCATGCCAGACACATAGTTAAGGAGCTTTCTCACACATCACACACAGCAGGTGGTTATTTAAATACTCGCAAGGCATAGGGATGTAGCTTTGTGTTAGAGTTCTTGCCTGGCACGCAGGAGGCCGAGTTGGATCCCAGCACCGTAAAAAAAATTTTTTTTTAATGCTCACAACCACAATCTTTCAAAGGGGGACCCTGATCCTGAAAGACGTAGGGTGAGGACAGGCACAACTTATAGCTCAGGGAAGCACTCTGCCTCACCTGTTGCCTGTGCAACAGAAGTTTTCCTTGTGACTGTTCCTGGTCAACTCTCTGTTCATTTTTAAGATCCTGCCTTCATGAGGGGATACTGGCCGAGCCCACAAAACAGAAGACACGGGTTCCTGTGTCAGATGGAGCAGGAACCACAAAGCTTCCTCTCAAACCCATCTGTGACATGCAAAAGGAACAGAGCCATCCTTCCACAGCTGTGGCAAAGATTCAGTGGACTAAACACCTGCCAAGCGCTCAGCACCTAGCAGTCATGATGAATTCCAAGAGCTGTCAGATCATTATATGCTGGCACCTGCCATGTTGCTTAATGAAAGGTAGTGGCCATTGGCATTGTGCTTGACTCCTGCTCTTACCCAGTGCCCCCTGGGTTCTTAGGGCATATCGGTGAGATGCATCTTATGGTTCTATTTTACAGATAAGGAAACTGAGGCTCAGAAAGGCCTAACATCATTCTAAGGGTCACCTGGCAGAGAGACAGGACTCCAGGGGTCCGCCCTGCAGACTCAGGCCTCTTTGGCCCTGCTCCTGGCAGAGATAATGAGAGTTGACTGTCTGTGTTCATGCCAGACCTCCCCCCCGCCCCCAGCACACACCCAGGGGCTTGCCTGCTGGGAGCCACCTCCTCCTGCCTGGCCTGATTCCCTCCTGTCCCCTTTTCATCTCCCAGGGGCTTCTCTCAGGCCTGGGCCCCCCTGCCCTCCCTGAGGTCAGGGCCAGCATGGCACTCACCAGCTGCTGATCCGATGGGTGGCGGAGGTGGCACAGGGAAGGGCTTCGCTGAGGCCAGGATAGGGCTGCCCGTCTGCAACAGAGAGGGGAGACCCTGAGGGGCTGGGGCCTCCCTGCCTGGGGCTCCACACCCCAGCTTTTGGAGGCCTGCGGGGCACCTCAGAAAGGCCCTGCTGGCTTCCAGCTCCTTTCCCTGAGAGGCCTTTGGCCTCTACATTCCTGAGCCCCAAAAGGGCTTTGTTTAGAGGAGTTCCCATAGGTCTCCTGGGGGCCCCAGGGGCTTGCTGCCTTCCAACCCTCCTCTCTTTCCCCCAACCCAGCAACCAGGGTGATGGTTTAAAGTCACACCTTGGTAGAAACTCAGCTGGCTTCTCATTATGCTTACAGTAAGAGCCAGATTCTCAAATGCCACCACAAGGCCCTAGGACAGTGCTACAGTGGGATATTTATTTCTGAAAGCTCTAAAAGATTCACCATCTCTGCCCTAGGAGGTTGGATGTTGAATCCAACCTCTCGTGCCTTTCCTAGCCCCTTGCTGCCTCTTTGACTGTGTGGCCTTCTTGGAAAGCCTTAAGCCCAACTAACTTTCCAGCCTCAGAGCCTCTGTACTTGCCCAGAGAACTCTTTGCAAGCCACATACTCAAGGGCTCCCCTATCATTAGCTCTCTCAGCACCTGTTTCATTGCTTTCTCAGTATTCCCAGAAGCTGCCAGGTTCCCCCTCTGAATGACTGGTCTCAGTCCCCTGCAAACACCTAAGTCCCACCAGAGCATGGCTCTGTCAGCTTCATTCACTTAGCATTCCAGTGCCTGGCACACAAGTGTTCCACAAATACATGCCAGGTGATGGATGAGGAGCCAGTCCAGACTAATCTATGCAGGGCTCATCACTGCCTTCTGGACTCCCTTCTAGGCCCAAATCCTAGGATGGAATCCCTTCCTGGGCATCCCCCAACACAGATAGAGCCAACTCTCCATTATCCGCCTGCTGAGCCAACGCCTGGAGCGACCACAGGAATCCTGGCCTGCGTCTCTCTGCCTGCCACGCTTGCCTGACATAGGCAAGCATGCCAACTGGGGAGCAGGCCAATTGTCTGGGCCAAGGTTAACACACTGGGGGAACTTGTGCCCTGGCCAGGGCCCGACAGATGCAATTGCTGGATTAGCCTCAATTTGAAGATGGTCCAGAATGAGGGCAAGGGCCGGGGTGATTTGCTTTTTTCCAATCTTGCACTATCCCATTTGTCCTGGAACTTGAGAGCCAACCAGTGGGAATCAAGGAAGGAAAATGGGGAGGAGGGATGATCAGGAATGTGTGTTATCTGAGGACTGCTGAGCCTGAGTTAAGGGCTGTGACAGTCGGCATGACCTAGAAAGTGAAGGTGAGGGTGCAGGACGACCTTGCACTGTAGGATGCTGGGTGGCATCCTTGAGGTACCCTCCCCATGCCACTACTTCTGTCTCCCACAGTTATGACCACCAAAAAGTCTCCAGATGTTACTGACATGTCCCCTGAAGCAGGGAATCAGTGACCCTCATTTAAGAACCATGGGGATGGATGGGTGGGGAGCAGGGCTGTGCTGGGGTTTCAGCAGGGCTGAAGTTAGAGTGAACTGTTAGAGGGTGGGGCGGCTGGGAAAGCAAGGTCTGGGCCAGTCAAGGAAGAATGACCCAAACAAACAGGGTCTCTCAAGGGCACACAGGTCACAGATGCAAACTTCTTTCAGGGTTGACTGATGCATGCGTAACCAGCCCCAGCACACCCTAGAAGTGAGGGTCCTAGGCATCCTGTTTCTGAGATTCTGGGACCCCAAGGTCTCGAGATTCTTGATGTCCCAGATCTGATGGTTCTGTGATTGCCGTTGTCTAAGAATTCCACAAGCCAGGGGGTCACATTGGCCTCTTTGTCTGAGCAGCTCCAGCGAGGCTTCCTATTTTTAGTGGCAGCAACTTTGGAGGAAGGAGGCCAAGCAGAGCCTGTGTCAGAGACACTTGGAGGTGGGCCTTTGGAGCCAGCCAAGTCTGAGTTCAAGCCCAGCTGTGGAATCTGGCAGGCTTGCCGTGCCCACTCCAAGCCGTGGTTTCCTCCTCTGCACAAGTACAACAGCCACCTCCCCACTCTTGCAGGGTGAGCGATGGAGTCCAGTAAGAGCACAATAAATGTTCCATCCAGGGAAACAAGTCATGGAGAGAAAGAAGGGAGGTGGGCTCCTGGGGGTGGGGCCAGCTCCTCTACCACCCAGGACAGGCCAGCTTGCTCCATGCTGATTTCCTCCCCAGCCTGAGGCCCCACGAGGGCAGAAATGATGAACGACTTGTCCTTGGATGCCCCATCCCCAGTGCAATGTGAAGCATGTACCAGACTTTTCATTGATCCATACAGAATGTCTGAAGCCCCCCTCCCTGTCCCCAACTCTGCTGTACCTGAGATGCATTTCAGGCAGCAGCTATGGAGAATCCTGGAGGCTCCCAGCCAACAGCCATAATGGAAGACAGAGCAGGTCGTGGACACTTCGTTGGCCAGGCAGAGGAATTTAGAGATGGCCACTCCAGGGAGTCTCTGGGGGGCCCCAAGGGCTGAGTGTAGATGAGGGAAGGCCCAGGCTTTGGGGGTGGAACAGCAGCCCCACAGGCTGTTCCTATTTTTAGGTGTCACAAGACTCTCAGGGCAGGTGCCCAAGTCTGAGGGGTCGGGCAGGCCAAGAGGATAGGCCAAGAGGACAAGATGAGACAGTGTTCAAAGTCCACAGCTTCCTCCCATCTTTAAGCCATGATCCCACACCGAGTCCAGCCATCCCTACCCTGTACCCTCATTTGTTCCTAGGGACCATGAAGGGTGGGCCTGACCTTCTTTGGTGGCTACATCCCCCTCCTCTCCAGGCTGTAATTAAAAAAAAAATCTTTTTTTTTTGAGACAGGGTCTTGCTATAGTTCAGGCTGGCCTTAATTCACCATGTACCCCAGGCTGGCCTCAAACTCTCAGCAATCCTCCTGCCTCAACCTCCCAAGTTCTGGGATTATAGGAGTGTGCCACCACATCTGACACTCCCAGGCCAAAGCCAGGTGCATTTTGTGAATCTCTGGTTGCTCGCCAGGGACAGTGAGGTCACACTTCCTGACCTACTTTTCCCCTCTCTCCAGACCTGGGTTGTCTGGTAGAAAAGAAATGCCCAATTCATCAGAACCAGACCTACAGAGGATCCCAGCAAGTTTCTATCGAGCTTGCCCTGGCCAGCTGTATGAACTAGACAAGATCCTGCCGCTTTCTGGGCCAGGAGGAAGCAATCGCTAAGGTACTGGACTAATCCTCTGTCCCCTTAGTTGGGCTCATTGTCCCTCATCCCACACCTTCCACTTTCTGAACAACTTCTGGATGTTCCCAGGCTGGGCCGGGTGCTTCTTCCTTTACACCTCAGTAACTGTCTTTATACCTGGTGCATATTTGTCTCACCTGTAGGGTCTCTCATGGCAGGGATGGTGTGTTCTTGGCCCCATGAAGGTGCTCTCTACATACTGGAACATTGTAAGAGGTGCTCACAGGCAGAGACAGGTCAAGAATCCCCAAGGATGAGTGAAGTCCAGTGGCCAACACTGCAAACTACATCATGCGATGCCTGGCTTTGTGATCTTGGGCAACTTATAAAAGGTCCCAGTTTTCCCACCTCTAACATGGGATAATAACAACAAAGGGCATACCACTGGTTCTTCAAAGAGTGATATGAAGTTATTATCAAAGGGGTTGACAGGTAGGACAACACCAATGAGGTGCTCAGGGGTTCCTGGGAACCAATGCCTTGGAGGCAGGAAAAGGAGATGAAAGGAGAGAGTCTCCAGTCACACCAGGCTCCTGCCTGGTCTTGATATGCCTGGTTCCTCCCTACCACAGGACCTTTGGACTTGCTGTTCCTTCCCACCATCCATCCTGTGCTCCATTCAAAAGCCATTTTCTCAGGGAGGTTTTCCTAGGTCTCCTACATGTGCTCCTGGCACTGTGTTTACTTCTTTCACAGCCTGTCACCATCTGCCTTTATGACATTTGCTTGGTCCCTTGCTGTCCATCTCTACTTCTAGAATGGCAGCCACTGGATAGATAAAAACTCTTGCCTCTCTGATTTGTGGCTGTTTTCCCAGCAACTAGAACACAGCCTGGCACATAGTAGGTGCTCAGTATTTCATGAAGGAATAACAAATCTTAGGGTGGGGACAAAGTGAGACACCTTTTTCTAGGGTAAACCAAGGCACAAAGGGCAGCAGGCATCCTTGACTCCCTGTTCTCTCCCTTGCCACCAGAGGGCACAAGCTGTTTTGGTCTAGGGCACAGAAGCAAGACAACCAAGACAGCAAGTGGGAGCTAAGATAGACTGATGGGAGGAGGTACACAAGGGGCACAGGGGCTCAGGGTGCTGAGATGGATGCCTGCTTTTAATTAGTGCCCATTTCAGAGGAGAGAGCTGGGCCAACCAGAGTGTCAGACCTGCTCCTTGCCACCCACTGGGCACCCAAAGCATCTGTTTGCACAGCTGTAAAATGGGAAACTAAGCGGATGCAAAGAGAAGACACTGGACTCAGGGAGAATCTGAATCCCCAACTCAGCTCCCGCTAGGTTGGGTGACCTGGCTCTCTCCAAGCCTCAGGGACCCACTGGATGTTCCCTCTTACCAGAAATGCCACCTCTGCCATCCAGAATATCTCGGGGACCTTCCTTCGTGATAGGCAGGTAATGGGTAGATCGGAAGATGCTACCTTCACCCTCAGCAGCCTCGGCCCCACCCTCGATGTCCTCCCTCGGAGCTGGACCAGGCAGTCTCTCTGGGCCTCGAGGACGATCAGGGGCGACCAGGCCTCCTGCCAGGGGTCCCTCCATGGATGCACTCAGCTTCGCTCCTCTCAGCACCCAGCTGGCTTAGTGAGGCATTGTGATCTGGGAACAGAGAGGAAGAGGTGCTTAGGGGGGATAAGACAGATTCCATCTCAGTTTTCCCTCTCTCAAAACCTCAGTCCTGACCCTGGAGACCCATCACCTCAGTTTACCTCCAAATCCAACATAGCTAAGTAAACGGTGCTGAGGCCCTGCCCACACACTTACATCCCAAGGAGCTCTACAAACAGTAGTCATCAGTTTCCCCACAGGCAACGCTTCTCTTTACCAGGTTGTTCACTGCCTCAGTTTACCCTGCTGTTACTCATGCACACACAGACATCTTGTTTCTTTCCATCACTAATCCTATCGCTTCTCCCCAGTTCCTCCCTTCATTCACACACAGCTTCACTTTCACTCATTGCACCCCAGCTTCCTGGCATTGGCACATCCTCCAGCCATGCCTCCCTCTCCTTGAATGCCAGCCACATCCCCATGCTGAGCCCTTACACGCCTCAAGTGCCCTGTCATTACCCTTTCACTTTTCTCGCCTGGGTTGCCCCTATCAATTACTCCTGCACTTTGCCCACACTCTAACCACAGCCCCCCAGGACCGGAGGGGAGGGGTCTTAGCATTAACCCCTTCACTCCCACGCACAGCCTCAAGTGACCCCAGCATTAACCCTTTCACTTCTTGACAGCCTTGTCCCTCATGCACACCCAGCCTGGGTTCTCGTATTCCTCCAACCTCCATCCAGATTGCTGTGGTCAGAGGGCAAAAAGGAGCCATAGTGCTCCTGGTCCAGAAATGAGGACCCCAGACAGAGGGGCCTGTCCTCTCCACCTATAAATACCTTCAAGGTAACGGCTGAAAGTGAAGGGCAGGAATGAGGCGCCCTCCCCAGAGAGATGGTGGGGAGGCCGGGCCCAGGCAACCGGGGCGGAGCCGGGGCTCCAGGCCTGGTTGCAGGCGCTGCCCTGGGGGCCTGGGGCTCCCAGGGGGCTGGTCCTTGGGTTGGCAGTCCTGGCGGGGTCCCTGCCCCGGCCTGAAGGAAGCACATGCAGGTGCCCACCGGGTGGGCACTGCCCGAAGGGATCGGGCGGGACCGTAACTTCGAAGCACTTTAGCAGCTGGGGTGGGGGCGCCCGCCCAGATGTCCCCAGGGGTTGCAGAGCTGGGGGCTGCACCGCGCAGCTGCACCCCTCAGGGAGCCGGGGTCCGGGGGAGGCGCCCTCTACCCGTGCACCTCGGGGCGGGAGACCCCGCGGGACGCATCGAGGTAGGGGGAGACACCTGCCCAAAGACCCCCGCCCCTCCCCCACCTGAGCGGCCCCGCCCCCAGCCAGGCCCCGCCCCTGTAGGCCCCGCCCCGCCCCCACCCTGGGGGGTCCTGCCTGGCCCGGCCCGGCCAAGGCCTCCCCCTCCCCTCCGCGTCCGGCTCCGCCCCGCCCGCGGGCTCCCCAGGCCGGGCCGGGCCTCACCAGGGAGGCGGCGCCCCCGGCTGGGTGCCAGGGCATGGAGCTCCCCTCCTCTGTGCGGCTGTCTCTGCCGCTAACAGCGCTGTCGCTCCCGGTGCCGGTGCCGCGGCCTCCGCAGCTGCCGCCGCCTCCACCGCTCGGGGGACATTGTCCCTTTAAATCGCTCCCCCGGCCGCCCCGCCCCCCGGCGCGCTGCCGTGACCTCAGCGCGACAGCCCCGCCGCGCCGCCATGATGGGAAGGTCCCCCCCCCCCACCGTCGCCCCCCCCCGGGGGGGGCAGCCAGCGGGCGCACCGCCATGTTGGGAGTGGCCAAGCAGGTCACCCTTAAAGGGTCCGCTCAACCCGAGGGGGAGCTCTATTACCATGACCACACTCTAGTCCTCCCACCCCTAATGGTTCCCATCACTCCACTGGTTTTTCCAATGCTAGGCTCCCTAATAGTACCAAAAGAGTGGGGAAGGGCTGAGAAGTTAACCCTTGGGTCATTCATAGGTCATCGAGGTCTCCATCCACTCAGACCTTAGCTTCTAGTTACTTGCCCACTGTCAGCTATCTTCGAACCAGAAGTCCACTACGTCCTTTTCAGTCATTCATATCAGACTTCAGCATCACAACCTTATTGCCTTCTTTCACCTACCACCCACCCATCTTCCTACTCATTCATCCACATGCTCAATCAACCACTTATCTACCCATCCTATCAACCAGTCACCTACACATCCACCCCTTCTAATCACCTATCAATCTATCCAGACACCCATTCAATCCACCCATATCCGTCCATCTAACTGCCCTTCACTCCAACATCCAGGTAAATACCTGTTTATCCATACAACTAAGCAAGCATCCAACCATCCCTACATACATCCTTCTACCCAGCTACCCACACATCTATCAATTGCAGGTTTCTTTGTTGTTTCCACATGAGGACATAATTTTTTTGTTTGTTTGTTTTGTTTTGTTTTTTGATACTGGGGATCAAACTCAGGACTTTGTGCTTGCCAGGCAGGCACTTATGCGACTGAGCTATATCCCCAGCCCGAGGACAGAAGTTTTGTCTGCCTGGTTCATTATCATTTCTCTGTGACCAGCTTTGAATCTTAGAAGACTGCACAGTGTACATGATCTATATCTATGTGTCTATTCCATTTCAATATTATTCAATTTAAATATTTATTTCACACTGTGAGCCAGGCCTTTCCTAGGTAGACATATCTATCCTACTTAGCCCCTTTACCCAACTATTTATCAGTTCTAACAGGGAACAAATGCTGACCCCTCCATTGTCTACTGTCCCATCCACCATGCCCCATGATTCCATTGCCTACTCATTTATTCAGATGTTTTCCTGCAGAGCACAGTCGTCCTTTTTTGTTTTGTTTTTTTTGCAGAACCGGGGATTGAACTCAGGCCCTTGAGCTTGCCAGGGAAG
>NDGM010478358.1:0-13632 GCA_002564305.1 Octomys mimax | reverse complement strand
CAGTAGAATAAGTGCTTGCCTGGCAAGCGCAAGGGTCTGAGTTCAATCCCTGGTTCTGCCAAACAAAAAAAAAATAATTTTTGTCCTTTTTCTTTTAATGTATTTTAAAGAGAATATAATTGATAAGACATTACAAATGATACACATGTAGAAGACCACAGTGAGAGGCATTCAACCATAGGGTTTTTTTATTATACATTGCTGTTCTTGATGTTAGTTACTCAAATAGTAATATCAGCACACAATCAGTCAAGGTGAAAATCCTAAACATTACCTGGTGTTTTCAAAAAAGCTGATGGAAACGATGAGCACAATCATCTCAGCTATTCTGTATAAATACTTGCATGTTTTTCCCTCCATCTTTTTTTCTATCTTTTCTCTTTTCTCTCACCTTTGTTGTTTAATCTTTAATCCTTAAATTCAGCTTCTTTTCCATTTACTATACATATGCATTTCTTATTCAGGGGTCACTAACAGAGCAGCTAAAACTCCACTATATTTAGGAACATTAAATGAGTATGAGTACACCAGGCTGTCAGAAAACATTTCCAGTGTGCAGAACAGTGCTTTTGCTAGGCTTTCTGCAGCAAAGAAGTAGTGTGTAACTTTTGTAATGAGGAAGGTTGTATCTATGCAAAATGCATGCAAGCCTGTCAGCTGGGGAACAAGGCAGCCCCATGGGGCCAGCTAAGCCAGTGGAGAACAAAAAGAAAGATGAAAAATTTGAACTGGTCGCACCTTCCCCAGTGAATATAGCTGTAGGGAATGAGTGAGGATTTGAAAGATATTGCCAAAAGGACATGAGAAGGAAAATAACTAGGAGGATTTCAGGTTGTAGATGGAAGCGATTGCTGAATAGACAACATAACCTAACTGAAGTAGACAATACACAGAGCAAGGCGAGATAGGGGCAGGGGAGGGATGAAGCTGGCTCCTGCTGAGGGAAGTGATATGCAAGGACTGTTTGGGTAGGGATGGGCTGTGTAAGAGCCATTGCAGAAGAGGGAGGAGAGAAAACACAAAGGAGAACAAGGCAAGACAAGGATGTAGCAAGAGTGGCCACTCCTTCCCCCTGTTTCAGAGCAGTGGGTTCCCCAAGGGAAACACAATGAGAAGGCCCAGGAGTAAATGTTAGAGAATCTGATCTTAGAGAAAGCGTACCAAGGAAGTCAAAAGAGAAAATAAAAGGGTAGTTCAAAGGCAGTCTCCAAAGAGTATTTCAGTTGGCACAAAAATATAACAAAGCTTTATTGGAAATAAGAATATGTATTCCGGCTAGCAGAAGGATAAAGGACTCAGAGGGAAGGGCAGGGAAATAGAAAAGAATGAGCACTTATTATATTTGGTTTGTAAGGGACCATAATGTAATGCAGGTTTTGAAAGATTTAAAGGTGATTTATTTGCTCTTCTGAGGAGGAATTATAAATAGCTCACTCTTTCATTCTGTTCTAGCAGTAGTCCTCTAAAAAACACTCTACAAATGTAAGATATTGTTCTATACTCAAAGTCAAATAAGTTAAGTACACATATAATAGAAAAGTAAACATGCATGTATGTATATATGAATATATATGAAATAGGTGGGTAAAGTATGTATCTAATGGAAAAGTAAATACATATGTACACAAATGTACTCATATGTGTATCCACATTCTTATAGTCACATATACAACCACATATATACATACGCATACATATTCAAGTACACACATCTGAATACATACATATACATATGCATATATATGTCTACAAGTGCAAAACATTAGGAATATTCATTCATTAAAATAATCAAAGGATGATAAGGAAAGAAATCATGCAGATGTGCATCTGAACCATTATTTACATGGTGATATTTACTAACTTCAGTCAGATAGCCAAGTCATGCAGCCATCAGTTGATTTGTCTTGGATGGAAAGAGACACGGCTCTGTGCTTTGCTTTATGTCTGCCAGATTTCTACTTCCGAAAAGAAGACGTGTCTCTCAGAGCAACAATATCATCACTGTAAGGTCTTTTTAGCACCTTTCAATTGTTTTTTCTTCAAAGCACCATTTAACTTCATAAACTCTGAAGTTTCTTTACTATTGCCATTAATTCATATTTATTTCTTATCCATCTGCAGCAGAAGAAAACATGTGACTCCTCCCTGGGTGCAGGAAATTTTGGGCATGATAGGATGGGGCAGGTGTAGAATTATTCCCTTAATTGGCATCACATGTACATATTTCAGAACTTGGCTTTCACTTGATTCTATCTCCATAGCAACTTTAGATGCTTTTGCTGTATTGTCTTTCCTTTCCTTCAGGGTAATAATTATCAACTTAATGCTAGGAAAAAAAATACAACACATAGAAGACAGTTTTGTTTTTAATGAGTGTGGGATGTTCAGTTTTCAGTATGTCTTTTTCTGCATGCTACAAATCAATACCATCATCATCAAATCTTACTTTACTAGCTTGTCATCTAAGACAGACTTATTTTAAAAGCTACCTGACAAATAAAGTACTAAACAAATACCTTAAGGATGACCATGCCAGGGAAATAGCTCAGAGACTGAAGTTCCTGCTGGCAAGAGCAAGGTCTTGAATTTGATCTCTGGTATCAAAACAAATAAATAAATTGACCTTATCTCTCAAGAAAAATGGAAAAATATTATCAGGAACACTTCGTACATGATAGCTATTTGATATAATGTGGCAATATTAAATAATTTAATTCTCAGAAAATTGTAAATATAGCATAGAAACAAAATTTCTGTGGTGTTAAACAGATGGCTTGAAAAGAGTAGAAACCATCTAAGTAACTGTTCATTGAACACCTACTATGAATCAGAATCTTTGCATTAAATATATTATATGGGACAGTTTTTTTTTTGAATGATATAGACTTTAGATGTAAAGGCCATTCATAGCTACAATTTAAGCATGTACATTTTATAAGTATTGATGCATGAGCACATACATTAAGCATTAGAATAAAAACATCTTCTGTTTTAATTTTATAATAAAACATTATAATAACCATAAGATTGGTTGTAAGACATTGACAAAAAAATAGGTTTAGTTGGTTTTCTTTTGATCACTTTTTTATGCTTTAAAAATGTCTGTATAATTAGAAGTATCCTCTGGAAACCTTAAATCTGTATTGCTTTTTAAAATTTTACATGGATTTCATAACCCTGAGAGATGAATATTTTCATAATGTAATTTTTCAAGACTTTTTTTCTGAGTCTGAACTCTTCCAAGTTGAGGGCAATTTTCTCCCTAATCATATGAATATTTTAGGTAAGTATAATATTCCAATGTATTTAGATAAATTGAGTTCACCTCACAAATTTATATTGGACAGATTCTTCTTTGGACAATTTATCTGATCCATATTTCTAATCTGAAAAAAATATACTTAGACTTTCGTTGAGTTTCTGAGAATGAAAATACAAGCCACTCATCATTCTTGCCTATGGGGAAAGGAGCAGGCAGGAATAAACAAAATTCCTGAGTAACCCCTTAGACTGACTTTAATGATTCCTCTCAATGCCTTAATACAGCTTCTGTGGCGATATTACCAATGGGTAGGCAGGAGTGGCTGCCTTCACCTGTCTTATCCACATGCTGGTCTCTGAGAAACCTGCGACTGAAGGGACTCTGGGCCAAAACAGACCGGAGCATCAGGAGACCAGCACCAACAGGAGGCTTTGCAAGGGAGAATAAAGAATTAGCGAAACTGCTCTCCTGTGAGATATTCCATCAATCCATCCCACACTGCATGAGGTAGCAGGTGTCTGTCCTGATGCATTATCTCTGATTCAGTGAACACATCTATTGAGCATTGTATTCACAGACCTCTGGAAGCCACTGGAGAATAACGGACAGGTATTTGTGCAGACTTGTTTTGGTAACTTTAAGTTGCCTTTAAAAGTGACAATAAGTCAAAAGTTACCCTTCAAAGGGACAATTATCCTGAAAAGGGATACAGTTCAAGATGTAGTGTGAAACCATCAACTAGGAGAGCAGAAAGTGTAGAATTCCTTCCAGGCCCCATGTGCTTCTCATTCCAATGAGACAAATGTTTGAGCAGGCTTAGTTTTCTAGTTATTATTAAGGTTTAATTTCTATTTTTTACCTGGTAATTTTATTAATACATAGTTGCAGCACATTATGTTTCCTTTCCTTGAGTGGAGCTGATGCATATAAATGATACATTGTAACTCCTTTTTTTTAACCCCTTTCTCCTCATGTCTTAGTTACTTTTCTCACTGCAAAATACCCAATACTCAAAGAGGGAGGGCCAGCGAGATAGCTCAGAAGACTAAAGTGCCTACTTAGGCAAGTTTAGGCAAGTTCAAGGACTGCAGATGTATCCCTGGCACGATATGCTGAGCCAGCCCTGCCCCAGGGTAGGCTGAGCCAGCCAGTATCTGGACATAGTGGTGCACTCCTATAATCCCAGTACTTGGAATGATGAAAACAGGAGGATCATGACGAGTGTGAGCTGTGTAGTGAGACTCGGCAACAACCAAATATATTTTTAAAAAAATTTTAAAGGAGGAAAGGCTTATTTGGCTCACAGTTTGTGGAGATTTCAGCCCATATTTGGCTGACTCCCAGGAAGGGTGGCATGGCAGATGCAAAACGTTCATGGCAGTTAGAAGGCAACTAGTGACAATTGATGACCATTTTTATTCCCTTCCTGTCTTATCCAGCCTAGTCAGCACTGTAATATGATATCTTTAATTCTGTTGGGCAGGAGACAGCTAGCAAGGGAATACCTGGGTGTGGCACAATTTCTAGTTTTAGTTTTTGAGGAATTTTCCCACTGATTTCCATAGGATTTGTGCTAGTTTATGTTCCTACCAACAGTGTAGAAGGGTGCTTCCACCCACAGCTTCACAGGGTTTTGTTATTATTTAATTTATATTTTTAATGACTAGGAGGGATACTTACCACGTGGATTAGGAGTACAGAGTTTTAGTTCAGTATGAAAAGACACATGGGTGATGTAAGAATGAAGGAAAAGAAATGGTTCATATTTTATTTTAAGTTTAGGAACTTTGATATTCATTGTCCATATGTCTCTATGACCCAGGTAACTGGGCCAAAGAGCAGACAGGCAGGCCACAAAATGACTCACACCCCAAGAATCCCTAAACTTAAAGCCAAGATAGTAGTGTAAGAGGTAATTACTAGACAGACAGGTGTCATTTATTATTTATTTATTTATTTATTTATTTATTTATTTTTTGTGGTACTGGGTATTGAACTCAGGATCTTGTGCTTGCCAGGCAAGTTCTTATTCTACTGAGCTATCTACCCAGCCCTCATTTATTATTAATATAATTCAAAAAGTATATTTCAGTCAACAAATGAAGGATTTACTGTGTAACAGAAGTAGAATTAAATCTTTCATTGAACTGCTATTTTTGAGCACCCATTCTAACTACACATCAAATAGACTTTGAAGAATTAGTATGAATAAACTTCTGTCATACACCTTAAAGAGTAAATGCTGATAAATGAACATAAGATTATTAACATCATAATCATTATTTTATAGCTACTAGGTATCCAAAATTCTTCACTAATAATCAGTGGAGAAAAAAATGCAGGTTGACTATATGAGGAGTTAATTATAATATTCATAGGCTTACTAGAAATTTCAGTGTCACACACCACCTTTACACCTCTTAAAATTTTGGAAGAAAAAATTCTCATTCATTTATTAGAATAAGTCGGAGTAACTTTAAAACACCATAGATTTGTCTTCCAACAATCTCTTTGTAGACATTATCCAAGTCTTCTTCCAGTGTTGATCTAGATTATGATACCTGCTATGGAGTATCAGGTATGCTGGTAAATGGTAAATGTGCTAGCAATAAAGTGAGAATATCTGTATAACATAGAAATACTCCATGTTCAGTCTATTTCTTCAACTCCTTGTCATCTTGGCCAGATGTTACATTTTCCCATACACACACAAGTGCCATCTGTAAGGGCCATGAGGAATAGCTGACACTACCAGTGCTTTTGTTGTTTTGTTTTTTTGTATTTTATTTTTATTCTTTTGATACAGGATCTTGCTATGCTGCTCAGACTTCTAGTGATCCTTTTCTCTCAGCCTCCTCAGTGCTGAGATTACAGATGTGCATCAACAAGCCAGGTTTGGGGGCTGGCACTACATGCCTGGGGTTCCAGGGCAGCATGGCATGTGGTATGGGGGTCAGACCCAGGTCCTTGAGCTTGCCAGGAAGGAGCTTATAACCCTGAGTGATATGCCCCCAAGATATCTCCCAAGCCCTGCCAGAGGTTTTAAGACATTTTCCTAAAGATGGATCCGTACTTTAAATTCTTACATAACAAGCTCAAACCTAACTTAATATTCACACAAACCATTTAACCAAGCTTTACACTTCTGTAACCAAATAGTAGCATGTGGTACCAGGGATTGAACCAGAGTCCTTGAGCTTGCCAGGCTGGCAGTCAGGCTACTGAGCTACCTCCCCAACCCAAATAGTAGCTTTAAACAACATATATTTAGAACTATTTTATAGTGTGTATGTGTGTGTGTGTGTGTGTGTGTGTGTGCACTTAGAGTCTTTTAAGAGTGAAATCAAGCCATTGACTGTGTTCTAACCAGGAAGGTCCAGACAGGAATCTACTCTCATGTTCACCAAGTTTGTAGTTGGAATCCGTGCTCGATAGTGGCACATGCCTATAGTATCAGCAGCTTGAGAAGCTCATATAGGAGAATCTCAAGCTCGAGCCTAGCTCAGGCAACTTAAAATCAGCCTATCTCAGGAAAAGCAATGAAAAGGACTGGAGATTTGGCTCAGGGGTAGGCATCCCTGGTTCTACCCCAGTACCCCGACACACACACACACACACACACACACACACACACACACACACACACAGATGTCCAGGACTAAGATTCCTCTTCCTTTTCTAGCTCTCAAATCTGGGTCCATGCTTTGCTCTCCTTTAATCCAAAGCCCTGTCTATTGCCAATATGTGCAGAGTTCTCATTCTTCTATTATCTCTTTCATCTTGTCCTTTTTAGCATCAGCCAAAGAAAATTCTGCTTTTAAGTGTGCATCCGATCACCTCAGGAACACTCAGGAAACCTTATTTTCTTTTTTTTGCAGAACCAGTGATTGAACTCAGGCCCTTGCATTTGCCCAAGGAAGCACTTATTCCACTGAGCCATCTCCCTGGCACCAAGAAACCCTATTTTCAAGTCTACATTTCCATACTACTTAGGATAATAGAAAAAGAGATTTTTGTCATATTCACAGATTCTGGAATTAGAAAGGATGTCTTTGTTAGATCATTCTAAAGTTCTGTTTGCCACGTATATTAAACAAAAGTTAGTTTATGTCCTTTCTGATGACTTATTTCTACCCCACTCTATGAATTTTTCGCTTTACTTTATATGTATTATTTCACATATAGCCTATGAAGTTTATGCCATCCTATTTGAATTTCAAAATGCATATATTAATTTCAGATGTACAAAAGAAATGTATGTTTTTATTCTTGAGGTGGTCTAATTTTCCTGTGTAACTCCAATACTTTTGTTCAGTCTGGTAATGTTAATATGAACCAATATTATAATGTTCTATTTAAGTAAAACTCCATGGTGTTTTTGTTATAAAATGCAGTCTTTGAGAATTTCTTCTATACCTCAGCCAACTCCTAATTGCCTCGGGGAAGAGTGTAGCTAGTAGCTAATTGTTCTGGGCATATATTCCTCTGGCAAATGCTGCTGAAGCTCCATTACATTCTCCTATTCTTTCCTCCTCATGTGGTCATTTTCCTTCTCTCTCTCTCTCTCTCTCTCTCTCTCTCTCTCTCTCTCTCTCTCTCTCTTTCGCTTTCTGAGTGTCTCTCTCTTGCTCTCTCTCTGTGTGTGTCTCTCTCTCTCTCTCTTTCCTTTTCCCCCTTCCTTTCTTTTTTCCTTTTGCTCAGTGATTTTCACTCATCTCAGCCTTGCTTAAGCCCTTGTTAGGACTTGAGAATATTTAAATTTGGTCATGAACTTCTTTGATTTTATTCTTCCATTAAACTGCTCAAACGTACTTCCCACCTTATCAATAATTCGTTCAAATGAAAGGGAAACTGATGCTGATGTGCTGGACTGCTGACATTGTCTTTTCCAGTTTATTGCCCTTATTCGCACTGAGTGAATCTGAATCTGAGGGGGAGCAGTGTTTCTTTTCTCTTTGCTTGAGATAATGTCTAATTCACGCAGGTTGGAGAACTGCACTATGCTGTTTTCCACATATCCTCTTCATATTTTTAGATGTTACCAGGGACCAGTGTTAGAAGTGTAAATAAGATGAAGACAGTATTTCTCAATAAGAGCACTACACTGTTTGGGGCTAGATAACTATCACGAGGCTTTCCTTATGCATTATACGGTGTCAGCAGGATCCACTGCATGCCAGAAGCATGATATCTTTCCTCCTTAGTGGTAATGGTCAACTGTGTCTCCGGATATGGCCAAATATCTGGGGGAGAGTAAAGTCACCTTCATTTGAAAATCACTGATTTAGAGAAAAAGATGAATAAAGTAAAGAGATTAAAAATAAAACACAACCATTATGTATCCTCCTTTCAAGTTAAAGGAAAGTTTTAAAGGTCAAGTATGTCTCCTGGGGCAAGAAGCAGAAGTCAGGTCTTTCTTCAGATCCTGTCTCGGCTGCCAGTGAAAATTTCCATTTTTCTTTGTTGTCTACTCTCCATCAGATGAGACTTTGGTAATATTAGCATCACAGGAACCTGGGGGAAAAAAGTACAGACTGGAAAAAACACTGACAAGATTAAATTCACCAATATCTCCTAGAGAAGAAAGGAGAACAGAGAGGAGAGAGCCCTTAAAACTTCAGCATCCTTCATTATGACACTGAAGTGCTAGCGAATTAAGTGGCACGTCATTTATGACAAACACAAAAATTGACATGTCTCTGATTGATGCACAATTGTATCTTTTATATATCTTCAACAAAAAATATTTTAAATAAAATGCTAACAAAACGTATTTTAAATAAAATGCTCTCATTGCTTAAAAGCACATTTTCTAAATTATTTGCATACTAGAAACTCAGAGCCTAGTCCAAGAGCAAAGATATGACATCTTTCTCTGTCTTTGATCCCAGTGCCCAGAATAGAACGTGTCGGTGTCTATGTAACTGACAAAACTTTATTTGAGTGTACTCAGGCTGCCACAGAGCCACGTTTTCTTCCTGTGGATCCATCCTTGAAGGAAGGAGGTCCTGTTGTCACTTTTTTCTCCTTCACTTTTTCTATTTATTGTGCTTTTTAGAAATGCAAATCTGAAATTGAGCCTCTAGTGACCACTGACCCAAGAAAGAGTTCTCTCCTTGGGCAAGGACAGGCATTCTGTGTGACAGCCTGGGATAGTTATTTGAGTCATTTGAGTAGTACACAGTTGGGGAAATTATGGTTAATTAGTAAGATACAGAGAAATATTTGCAAGTGATGCAACTTGCACTCTGAAATTACAGTCCTGAGTTCAAGTGACAGCTTCACAATTCCCTGGGTAAGTCACTTCACTTTCCTTCCTTTGTTCTTTTTCAAAAAGCCTTAACATGGAAAAATGTTGAAAAACGTGTTTATGTTAGTAAATATAAAGCAGCTAGCATATAAATGCCTATATAAAATATTAATTTTAATGAACTGAATTATTCTGGTTCATCTCTGAATCTGTAGACTCAGGAGTGACAACATGTCTTATTTTCCTTTCACAACATGTATAAATTAAGATCCTCACATTCTATTTCATACTTGTTTCTTTTTTCTCCTTCTTTCCCCTAAAGCATTTAAACCACCTAATTAAATGTTTCTCTTGAATCCCAATGAAAATGAAACATTAAAGCTACCTTGTGATAACTTAAATATATTTCATTAGCTTATTTTATTCATTAATGTAATACTCATCTTCTATGTTATAACAAAATTATGCCTCTGCAAAATAAAATCCATCTTACTCATGGGCTTTAGAATAGGGTAAGCTTTTTTTATGATTTATTTACTCATTTTTTGGAGAGAAGGTCTCACATGCAGTTTGGGCTTGCCTTGTGCCCCCTTTTGTAGTCCCCAGGCTGGTCTCTAAATCACAGCGGTCCTCCTGTCTCAAACTCCCCAGTGCTGAGATTACGGGCTTGTGCCCCCTCACCCAGTCCTGAAGCGCAACCACATGTGACATGACAACATAACGCAAGAGGGCACATTGATCATGGTTCTCTGCGGTGTTATGCAGAATTACTGCATGGGTTGCTCCTACCACATAGAGGTAGTGTTATTTTCCCAGCCGTTCTTTGTCTCAGCATCTTATCTATGAAATGACATAAGGATACTACCTAACTCATTGGAACTTTGAAGGGATTAACATAGTAAATGGTTATAAATTGTATAAAAAGGAAAAAAAAAGGTTTATTGAAAGTAAGCTTTAATGTTTAATTATTTGACCAATCTTTCATACCTGTGTCTATCAATGTGAATGACAGATTTGATGGTGAAAATGTACAATACAACCATTGTTAAATTCTCGTTTTTGTGTTGAAATTCGGTATCATATGTATTGTGATTTGTTACTTTTTCTGTCTTTGTTGCTTCTAATTATTTTTACTCTTTAAAATAAAATTAAAAACAAAGGGCTGGCAAAGCAGCTCAGCAGACTAAGTGCCTGCTTAGGCAAGCACAGGGACAGGATTTCCATCCCTCTTCTACATGTCATGCTGGCCTCGCATACAAAGTGCACTGAGCCAGTGAACCAGCCAGTGGTGCATGCCTATAATCCCAGCTCTGAGGAGGGTGAAAACAGGAGGAACCCTATGAGTCTGAGCTGTGTAGTGAGACCCTGTACCAAATACATTAATTAAAAAATAATAATAACAATAAATTGGATTAGGGGGTCCGTCAAATAGAGTTGTTGGTTTAGAGACTATATTTAGTCCCAATCCTTTATTTTCTAGCTCTTTAGTGTGTCTCTGTCTCCTGGCTTCCAAAAGTGAGCCACTTTGTTCTAACACAGGGCTCCTACCATGGTGTTCTTCCCTACTGTGGGCCTGGAAGCAGTGGAGCCATGCATCCGTGGACTGAGGCCTTTGAAACTGTGAGCTGAAATGAATCATTCTTTCTCTGTTTTTCTTGAGCTTCTCATCACACTGACAAAAAGCTAACACACTGATACAATTGAATCACTTTAAATAGTACCTGGGTTATAAGAAGCAACATTGTTCTTACCATTTTGAGCACTAAGGCTGGCCATATTTCATACTACAGGAGACATAAAGAATAGCGTTTTCATCCCTTTCCCCACCTCCCACTTTTCAAATGCACATCTATATAGCACACACCTTCCCTGTACCAGGCCCTCCTCAAAAGCACACTTTCATAGGGTGCCTGGTTATAAATGTAACCTAGTGATGGCAAAGCACTCAACGTTTAGGTCAATACCAAAAATTTAGATGAATTCTTTAGCTCATATCTTTGTAAGACTTTCAAATACATATTCCAATTTTTTGGAAGATAAGTCCTGCAACAGATTCAGAGCATCTCACACGAATGGCAGAAGAAGCAAGGGATAGGTGTTCTTTTCAATAAATGTACCCATAATGCTTTGCACATCAGTGGATGATCAATAACCAGTATGAGTGAAAAAAATCTTTCTTCGTGGAAAAAGTATTTCTTTGGTCGCAAAGCTAGTTGCTGTGAAGTATTTTACTATATACTTAAGTCACAAATTAATACATTTTAATACATGTCTTAACAAACACTGTGCCCTACTGAGAATTCATTTTTGAGTCCTAGTGGTATAGGGGGCCCCTGTGTGCATGCAGGTGTATATAATCATTTGCATAATAAACTATCAGATCAAGGAAGGAAGCAGTGTAGAATTACTTAAATGACATCAAATTCAGTCCTTGTCTTCTAACAGTACCGTCTATATGTTTCTGTATTTAGACACCAATTTTTTATTTCATTTATATATTTGGTACAGGGTCTCACTATGCAGCTTGGACTCATAGTGATCCTGCTGGTTTCAGCTTCCCCAGCACTGGGCTTACAGGCATGCGCCACCACTCCTGGACTCTGTCTCTGGCTCAGCATGCCCTGGGGGCGGGGCCAGCATGGCATGTGGAACCGGGGTCCAACCCTGGTCCCTGCACTTGCCTAAGCAGGCACTTAGTCCACTGAGCTATCTCGCTGGCCCTAGACATGAAATTTGAAATCAAGGCAGCACCGTGACTGTCAAGATGAAAGACTGATATTTGAGGTACTTCGATTTTGTCTTTCTTGGTGCAATTAATTCTGCAAGTCTGAAAATAACATGGTTACAGGGGGAGAAAATGCTGAGTGCTTATCCATGCAGTGAGTGGGTGCAGTAGGGTGCTAGCTTGGCATGCTCTGGACCATGGCTTTGATTCCCCGTGCAAAAAAAAAAAAATTTACCCCATTTGGGGAATATAGTTTATACCTTTTCTCCTGTAATTAATTGAAATACTGTAATACCTTATGTTATTGAAATGTGAGTTAAGGTCTAGCAGTGTAGCTCACTGCTAAGCATGTATTTATATATATGAGAAGGGTTAGGTTCAATCCCCACCAATTAATAATTTAAGTGATTAATTTATCAGTTTTCATTATTGATAGACATAGTTATAATTTTTCAAATTCAGTAAATGTTTTGCTGTTGTGATTTATTTTCATAATTAGTACTGAAAATAGCAAAGTCATACAGTAAAGAGATGCTGAAAACTTGCCTACTGAGGGCTGAAGATGGAATAAAATGTTTGATTAGCATGCTCAAAACTCTCTTCAATCCCCGACACAGAAAAACAAACAAGCAAAAAAATCTCACCCACTTTTCATGTCATGTAGAGTTGATGTTCTGTATTTGACTGTTCCTCTGCCTTCACTACCACTTTTTTGTTTGTTTGTTTTTTAGGGAAATGTCTACAGGGTGTTGAGGGTCTCATTACTAGATCAGACCTACAGTGATCCACCTGTTTACAGCCTTCCAAGAGCAGGGATTACAGCCAAACGCCACGGCGCCCATTCTCGCCATTTTAGCACACCCCAGGGGGAGGGCTGGCACGGCAGTTCTAGGGTTAGAAACCCTGGCCCCTGCCCCTGCTTGCAGGTGCTTTAATCCCCTGAGCTATTTGGGGGCCCTCACTACCTCTTCAGATGGCCACTTTGCCAAGCAGAAACTATTCAGTAACCCCGGTCATATATTTCCCATCTGTTATGCCTTTGAGCAAGTCAGTTTTGAGTTTTAAAAATGGCCTTGTATTTTATAGAAATGAACCCTATTTGCTTTTGACAGTCTTATAATCACTGTGTCACATTAAAATGGAACAGAAATGCTCATGTTAATCTGCACAGAAATATAGACATCTTTTTTACTAATATATGATTTTTGTTATTAACTAAAATAATCATCCATCAAAGGCTACAATATGCTGAGTCTTAACATAATACACTGTTCCTTACATCAAGGAATTTACAATTAAAGTAGATATAATAGAAGCATACAGATGGTGAGCATAATGGTGCCAAATGCTGATCTCTTGCCGGGAAAATTATTTATTTTAAAATGTGTGCACACA
>NDGM010478352.1:0-12150 GCA_002564305.1 Octomys mimax | reverse complement strand
TTAGTTCAGCTTGTTCCAAGTAGGTGCTTTAGACCACTGAGCCATCTCGCCAGCCCCACTTGCCACTTTCTTGAAGCCAGTTTTGTCTCCATTTCTGATTGATATTCCACATCCCTGTTGGATCTTGTCTATGGTAGGGGGAACATGAGCAGTATGGTCATGTCCTCTTGTCCTCTGAGAGCTCCCAGCCCTGGATCTGTACTCCTGTGCCCTGGGTGCACTGTGAGTGGGACTGAGGAGCTTAGGGTTTGTGGAAGCAGGTGGCAGGAAAGCTGCATTTTCAGCATGGAGGGACTGCAGGCAGAGTGGTGCCTCTTCAGGACAGCAGCAATATGAGGTGACTAAGGGAGCCATTCCTGAGGGGCACTACCCATTTGAGGAGCTCTAGAAAGAGTGTCAAAAAAAATTGGACTTAACAGATTTTAAATTCAAGTCCGAAAAGCTGAGAGGTTCTTGAATAATTTTGCTAGATAAATGAAGTTGATAAAACCAACATGACAGTTAAACATCCAGAGTTTCAATACCCTTTTACTCTTCTCCCTTACTTTCTTTCTCCTGCCCTGAGGCAGAGCTGGGACTTGGTGAGCAATGGAAGGGAGTTGTAGTGCATAGAGCTGGCTGTGGAGTTCAGGAAGATGAGAAAGCTCAGAGTAGGGAAAGGATGGACACTGTTATACATGATTCAGGGTATCCAGTAGGAAGGGCTGAGGGGCTAAGTGGCGGAGAAGTATGCAGGGCTGTGAGGTCCAGTTGTGGAAAGAGGCTTGTGGGTGTGTACGGCTTGGAGATGAAGGAAGAGTTTTGCTATGCTGAGGGGAGAGTGGTACTAAGGGCAGGGAGACTGATCAGCATATACATTAGATAATTGAAACAGGTTTCTTGCAAATAAGGAAAGAGAAAAATGATAGGTTAAACCTTTAGAATTGGGTTGAAATGGAAGGCAGTAGTATCAGTATCTACAGTTAGAAATTAGTGGAAATAAAAATGTGCACATGCATGTGTGTGCACATATATATGAGACTTTTTTTTTCAGGAGCACTGCCAGATTTGACACGATCCTAAAAGGACCACAGGACTCTGATGTTGCTTTTACTTGTGCTGCAATTTTTCAAAGGCTTCAGGCCAACAGCTCTTGAGGTGAGGTCTAGAAGAAGTTGGGTCTGAGAAAGTGGCCTTTTCCTGAGGAGTCACACAGATGCGGATGTTCTTAACATCCAGCCAATAGGCTGTGATGAGTTAAGTGCCCTCACAAGAGGCTATCACAGGGGATCTTCGTGGAGTCTTGAGAACTGCATGGTTATTGGGGTATTAGTCTCACAAGTGCACAGAAGGCTTAGAAGGAAAGTGGGTTCACTGTTAGTCACAGTCTTGTACAGATTGTATACAATATACTTGTTGATGAACACATTCCCAGAGGTTACTCTCAGGAGACAGCTGACCACCTGATCTCAATGCTGCAATGTCCAGAGAAGACTAAGACTTGGAGGAGTCAGAGCCCAGTGGGAGGTCCTTAGGTGACTGGCTTTGCATCTCTGGGATCCATTATTTGTCAAGGACCCTTAAAAAGTTTCCCCGGGACCTGGTCCCTGAGTTGCTCTTTGGCTTCCTGCCAGTGATGTGATACTTTTACTGGTCCCTGCCCTGAGGCAGAGCTGGGACTTGGTGGGCAATGGACTTCAACCGTGCCCATATGCACTTCAACTGTGGTGCTGGCCACAGAAACATGATTTGAGTAAGCCTTTACCTTTGAAGTGACTCAGGCACAAGTGTTTATTCTTAGTAACAGAAAATAGGCAAATACAAATTGCTTGATTTTATAATTGCATCAAAGTTCAAGGATTTATCTCTGCCTAACTCCATTTACTATGTCTTTATGGGAGTATTTGTAACTGTGTAACAGGTATACTTGAGTCCTGTCTGTGGCAAAGCCTCCCAACACCAGGAAAAGTGATTCCAGGTCCAGGGACTGGAATGCATCTGTGCATGGATTTGGAAAGTATATGGGCTAAGTGTTCTGGGAGGTAAGTGTAGAGGAGGAAGGAGAAAGGAGAAAGGCAGATCAGGAGGAGGGAGGAAGCAGAAAGGCAGATCAGGTGGTGGCATGGCATTACAGCATGGTGATGAAATATTGGACAGCAGTTTGCATAAATTACAGAATCTGCAACAGTGCCTAATGACAAAGACCCTGTATACTTTGAAAGAGCCCTCAGTCATGAGAGCAAACTACTTTCCTGGTAATTTCAGGAGGGGCTTGGCCAGTGGTTCTGTCCTTCCTGGGTGGCAGAATCGACATTACTTGTCAACTTGTTGGGATTGAAGATTCTCAGACCCCAACTAGATCTGAGTCAGAGCCTTGGCGTGGGCTGGCATGTTCCCTGAACAAACCCCAGTGTGTCTGCAGTGGCAAGGCCTTGTGATTCTGCTGAGCTGCTAGCCTTCCCAAAGAAGTAAGGCTAGGCCTCAGCTCAGCAGGCTTAGATTCTTAGGAAATGGTGTATTCCACATGGTCATGGGACGCTTCAGACTCATGTTCCTCTAAGTTGGCTGCTGAGACTGCTTTCTTTTTAAAGCCATTTCAAGAAACTTCACTACCACATTTAATGTTTTTCCTCCAGTAGAAAAATCTGCCATCCAGTCTAGTGCCTGTTCTCACACAAAGGTTCGAAGGGGGCCTGCGATAGAGAAAGGTTGGTTATACAGTTACTCATGATCTGTTATTATTTCCTGCAAAACTGTAAGACACCAAATGATCCCTGATTTGTGATTTAAAAAAAAAAAATCCCATCATCCACTGGTAGGATGGTTCTTTCATGCAGCACAGATGCTTTTGGTTTGTGATGTAGACCATCAGGCATGTGTGGCCTGTGCTCACGCTCAAGCATCTGTATCTCATACTGTACTGTGTGAGTTTTTTTTAATAGAGTGTATCCAGCCCTAGTGCTGAACTGGCAGCTCAAACTCATCAGATTTCCAGTTACTTGCATATTCCCGAAGACACTTGTGAAGCTCTTGTAAGGCTGCATGGGCTTCTCCAGGAATTGGTTGTGCTTACTGCCACCACTGTATATGTGATTTCAAAAACCTTTGATGGGCTGCAATATACATTTAGTAATGTCAGAATGACACTGAACACTGCAAACCACGGTAATTTCAGGAAAGCTGTGTAAATGTTCAGAAAAGCTTTTCCCAAAGGACTTGGAGGCTTATTTGTAGAAAGGATTTCTCATCTGTAAAATGAGAGTAATGAGGATTAAGTGAAAAATTGTGGCTTGTGACAGGTACCTGGTAAAGACTGGTCCCTTGGGAGTGGTCAAGGTCGGTCATTGGCATGGATACTCTACCTTTGTTTAGAACACAAGTGGAATATGTCAGTAATGCATTTTGTTAACTCAGAAGCAAAATTTTATTCTTGTTATGTAAAACAAAACAAACCCTTTAATATATGACTTTTTTTTTTTAAAGAACAGAAAATGGCAGAACTACAGACCTTGGTAGAAAAGTTCTAGCAGTTTGTAATTTTTACAATTACAAACAACAGGCACAAGTTCAGAGTAAGCTTTATTTTTAAAAAAAAAAAAAAATAAATACCGACTCATACTTGCCCTAACAATGTAAAATGGGCAGAAATACATCTTTCCTACTTGGTAACAGACTGTTATTCCACAGATAGTAATCAAGCATTAGAATTTTGTTTCTACAGTACTCAGTAAAAAACTCAGTTTCAGCCTTTGTGGTAGCGGAGGCAGTGCACTTGCATTTCCTCAGCGCCCATGAATCTGGGAGGGGAGCGGATCTGGTGGGGAGGTATCTTGGTGAAAGCTACTTCTGCCCAGTAAATAGTTTCCGAAAGGAAAATAATTTTCTCAAATGAACTGAAGACAAATGAAAATGCTGAGCTGCAGTTTCCATCTTGACATTCATGAAATCAGTCAGTTCTGCCACTGACCAGCAGGTGGTGCAACACGACAAGGGGAGCAACATGTGGCATAAACCCAGGAATATTTTTACCTGCATTTACATGAAAGATTTATTTGGTCAAAGTTTGTTCTTAAAGTATAAATGTAACATTTTTCACATGACATTCAAAACAAAACACATTTCATATAAAATTAATTGGGTCAAACATAAATCCCTAAGAAGTTAAAAGTGACAAGGTATATTCCTGCCACTGAGCACTACACTAGGAATGGAAATTAGTGTGTATTAACTGTGACTTAGAACTGGCTGTTTTTAACAGTGAAGATATAACTGCATATACCCAAATGCCTGTTCTTGAGACTTCGGAGTCTGTGATTCACATCCCTTATATCTAAAACGTCTTCAGAGCCAAATGACCCAGAAAAACCTCATCTCAGAATAAAATACTGGCTGTGAAGCACACATTGCTGAGGTATTGCCAAGCTTTACCTTCCAATCCAGCCTTCTTCCTGGTTCTGGAAAGGTTGGCAACTTTGATGATGTCACAGATCCACAGCCAAGCCCATGCCTATGTGTTCTTGTGTGACATTTCCCTCACTAGTTTTTCTGAACTGGCTGTGAAACACTGAAAACTGAAATTCTTTTCCTGTGGTTATAGGTTTGGGTGCCACTGTCCTTATGTATAGTCTCTAGCTTCTTGTTGCAGCCTTGCCAGCAGGTCAGCAAAAAGCATGGGCATCAGAGAGTGTTTTTGTACCAGTTAAGGTAAAAATATCAACTTTACTATCTTAAAGGTTATTTTAAAGCTTCATGTTAGAAAATGAAGTATTTTCATAATTTAAAAATAAAGTTTGTTTTGCATTTACTCAGAAGTTTTTCCGGGACCTGCGCTCAGGTCTGGCCCAAAGTGTATGCATGTGTATATGAGTTCTATGTAGAAATCCTATAAAAATAGACAGTATTTTTAATTGCTGTCCAGAAGTTAAAGAATACAGTTATAAGAGTGATTAAAAAAGGAAGTATACAGTTATTTTTTCTTATTTTAAAATTGATATAAAAATGTAAAATATTTATCTCCCTTTGGAAATTTTTCTTTTGGTATCACTAATAGCATTACTAGCGCCTCTCAATGCTCTTCCACCTGTCATCATGGCCAAATGTCAACATGGTCTGTGTGGGCCTTGGGCTCTGTGGCCTCCTCTGATGCCCTGGGTGCTACAGTGTGATAGCTGGCCCATGTTCCTCCACCCCACCTGGTGGGAGGATTAGGCTATTGCGAGGGTCGGACTTCAGGGAGCTGAGAAGTCTGTGAATGCTGCCATTGCTTTCTCGCCCAGAGCTTTGCAGGGCCAGGTCCCGATGTAGCCTGTCCACAAGGCTAATGCCATTGGCTCGAGAGAGGCTGCCAGAAGGTACACTCTGTGTCTTGGGTATGTGTTGAGGCTCCAAGGCCCCTTCAATGACTATGTCGGTTTCCTCGTCACTCTCCATCTCATCAGGATGGAAGTTCTGTAGGACATGGGCAGCTGGCAAGCTGTGGTGGCTGGCAGTGCTGTCTGTGGACTGGCCAGAGCTGCCAGAAGTGCGGCTGCTTCGTACAATATTATTTCTCTGGTTGGCAGGCTTGACAGTGACAATGAGGTTGTGGCTATTGGCGATCATCATGTCTGTGACTTGATCGAGTGTCTTCCCAGCTACCTCAATGCCATTCACCTCCAGGACTTCATCATTCACAGCCAGCAGCCCAGTACTTTCTGCAAGGCCCCCAGGCACCATGCGGGAAATAAAGATGCCTGGAACCTTCTCTAGCCCATGCGGTGTCACCCGTACACTTGTACCATCACGGATGTAGAAGCCCAGTGGCTTCTCGCAGCCATGTCTGTAAAGCCTCACACGGCGATGAGTCTCGGGGAGGATGTCCACATCAATGATGGAGGATACTGGGCGGAAGTCATGTGGCATGCTGATGTCAAGGTGGGTGCGCCGGCGCAGACCCTCATCCCGTAGCGTCACCAGCACCTTCTTCTTCCTTGACAGGGTGCCTGCCCCAAAGCTGTAGTGGTCTGCCTCTTCTGAAAGAGTCCAGAGACCGAATAGTGAGAAGCATACGTCACACGCAAGTGAGATCAAGTACCATAACTCCCACAAGCCTCAGTTTGCTGCTCTGCAAGCCCCAGCTAATCATGCTTGCTCCCTTCCCACCAACCTGGGCAGAGCTGCTGTGCTGGGCCCTATAAAGCCAACCACAAGACCTTGGTGTACAGATACTGGATTATCTCACTAGCCCCATGGAGCCCAGGGCTGGCCAGGCTGAGCTGGTCTCAGGCAGCTGTGAGGCCACAGGCTAGTACCTTCCACAGAGCTCTCCAAATGGCCACAGGCAAAATGACTTCAAGTGGTAGAAGAGGGCAGAGCCTTAATAGTTAAGGATGGGGTGAGGGTGTAAATGCCTGGCAGGTCACCACATATGCAGGTGGGGAGCTAGATTAGAGAGCATCTTAAGCCAAAAAAAGTCCCCCCAAATGGTTTTTGTCTTCTGTTTCTCAGCAGCAAGACAGAAGTTGCTCTGCTTCATGTTAATTCCCAGGAACAGACTGCTGCTTTCTTTCTCCTTGTGTGTGAGCACCCTGGTTAAAACCATCAGCTCCAGGCCAGTAGATGATGCGTCCCAGGGAGTCACTGCTGTCTGCTTCTGGTTAGTAACTGGCACAGGTACTGCCAGAGGTGTTATACCCTGCCCTAAGTGGTGCTGTGGCTACATATTAAACACACACATGCATTAACTGTCAGCTGGGAAGTTGCTTAATCTAAAGCGAAGTTTTTAAAAGCTGAAAGACCAGGGAATATATAGGTGATGTTTGCAAACTGAAGAAAGCATTTATTTATATCAGAAAAATATCGACACATGAGGCTTTTTTTTTTTTTTTGAAACAGGTCTTGCTATATAGTCCAAGCTAGTCTTGGACTCAGTATGTAGCCCAGGCTGGCCATGGATTTGTCATAATTTTTCTGCCTCAAACTCCCGAGTGCTGGGATTGTAGGGAGATGCCACCATGACTGGTTTGTATAAGGCTTTTTACAGAAAGCTCTTCTGAACACTCCCCTCTCCCTCCATGTGTGACTTGTGTATTCTGGTCCTATGGAAACTCTTCTGTACCTGCCTTTGAAAGCTAACCATCAGACTGGCACTCCTGCCCCCTAATATGGAAATGAGAGGTAGTTGGCTCACAGACACCCCAAAAATAGGCTACATCCACAGCCTTAATGGTAATTTTGGCTTTTTCTTACATATATGACTGAAAAAGATAGAAACCTGATGGAATAAAAGCAAAACAAAAAAATCACCAGACCATACATAGTATGGGTAGAAAAATTTGGTAAGACAAAAGCAAGAACAGTGGAAAGCAAATCAGGAACCGTCTTGAGAATTAGTTAAGAGAAGTCTCTTAAAAATAACAGGAAAATTTATCTGAATCTTGCAGAAAGCCAGGTATTAAAGGCAAAGAACTAAACACTAAAAAACCCAAAGCCAAGGTTGATGGTAGTGGCAGAGTAACCTCAAGGCTGAAGAACCCAAGATCTTGAAGTCCTCCTGCATCAAGGCCTGTCTTCATCATAAGGGTTGGTGACATGCTCTATCTGCCAGGTATTCCAGAAGGCAAAATATATGCAGAAGTACTGGACTGCTAGATTCAGGACTGAAAAGAAGAGAAGGCTTCATAATACCAGTTGGTGTTGACAAGAATGGAGGTCCTGAGTGGCTAAGCTTTGAGAAATGCATAGATACTACTCTGTAGACATGTCAGGAGAATTGTGGAGTACAGCAAACCTACCAGCAACACTCTGTGCTTGCCTTGGGGCCACGAGGGCCAGAGAGTGTTATCAGAAGTAGCTGAGCTGTGTCTTGTTGACTGACAGGACCTGTCAAGCAAGTTCCTCTGCCCACAGCACACCAAAAATGTGTCATCTTTACCTGGACAGAAACTGGTACCTGCAGTGTACCAGTGTCCAATGTTTCCAAAGCACTAGTACCACTTTAAGCAGAGGTGAGAGCAGCAGCAGCCCAGACACCAGGGGAGTGGGATGGTGAATGCAGAGAAAGAAAGGAAAGCTTACAGAGTCATGTAGGGTTGAACAGAAGGCTGCAAACTTGCAAATTTACCCAAAATCAAGGCTGGGCCTCCGCTCCAGGGATATTAGTATGGCTTTTTGCTTTAACAAAAGGAATTTGTCTTTCTAAATTGGTGTTCTAAGTTTCTCACCAAGAACCCTATTAAATGATGATACAGTCTTTGTCTTTTAAGAAATTATTACTTCCCTGTAGGTGGGCTTTTAACTTCTTCTATGAAGTGGAGTGGACTATGTGGTATCTACAGGGGCCTGCTACTCCCCAGCTGTTTGAATCCACATCTAGTGTTAATACTTGTCTTTTGTGTCTTCCCCTGCTCTCATCTGGGATAAAACTGGCATCTTTGCATCCTGTGAATAAGATGGTACTAAACTGCGTATGGAGAAGGAAAAACTCACACCACGTTCTTTCATTCGATTAGTATCAGTTTCTTATACTACACTGTCACTGCTGATGTTAGGCCTGCAGCTGAGTCTCTGAACATAACAGCAATTGGGAGTGATGGATTCCTGAGTATAGAATGTACTGTTATCTGACGAAACATGTACCTATTTGTACTAGTTTGTAATGAAGTACCCTTTCGTGGATATCTGGGTTTCTATCTTTGTGACCATAAACACTTTTAACTAACCTGGAATGTGTAAAAGCTGCAAGTATTTGGAGGGTAAATTTTCTGATTATCTTTTGCTCAAAGGATTTATGCATTTTAATCTAATTTTGGTATATGTCCCATATATGGAAAATGGTGCTTTAGGGTTGGAACCTGGCCCCATGGCAGTAAGGCTTCTTTCTAGACATCTGTCTCATCTCAGCTTTTGCCACTGCCCAGTGGGGATCTGCTGTCACTAGGTCTCCTTTGGAATGGGTGAGGCTGGATGCAGGGGTTGGACTTGGGGTCTTTTTTCTTTACTACAGCCACCACTTTATTTAGGGACCTTGCAATTGTAAATATATGAAGACCCAACAAGCCAGGATCCCTTTGACCTTTATGGTGGTGGCTAGGTTCAGTTAACTGCTGAACCCTCTAGTCTTGACCCTGTTTCTCGAAGCTGGAATTTTAGCAAATTTAAAGGTGTGGAAAGGCCAGATGCTCCCTAGGGTTTAGCTTGTCAATTTGTGGGATAATTTTTACTTTTCAGCATCAGATACTTGGTCAGTCAAGACAATGAATGTGAACAAGTGTAGACATATGGGGCCATACCCCATTGTGGTCCTGTGGTGAGTTCTCAGAATTGTGTTGTCATATTGTCAGATGTAATACTTCAGGACTTCTGGACTGTGAGATTGGAGCTGGGGCTCCTGTTAGTGCACACTGAGTGGAGGATCCAGGGGCTCTGGATGGCCTGGAGGAGAAGATGAGTCCAAATTTGGCTGGGTATAGGATCCTTTACTTCCTTACCAGATACTTAGAAGTCCTGGGTGAGGATCTGTGGAAGGTGGGCAGGTGCCACTGAGACTCTCTAGGCCTATCCCTGCTTGCCTCCTCCAGCCTGATCAGGGATGTTGCCTCCTGGGGCAGTGGTTTGTCTTAAATGCCTTGACCTGTGCTATTCCTCTCAGGCACCTGCAGTCAGGAGGCTGAATGGCATAGGAGATGACTCAGGAGTGTGTTCAGAGGATTTCCTGTGAGTAGGATGTGTGTTCTCCCAGGATAGCACTTTTTATAACCAGACCCATGGGTCTGCTGGTAGGCTGTGAGTTCCAGTCAGGGGTGCAGCACCAGCACTCTCAGCTGGGATTGTGCTTCAGTTTGCTCACAGACTTATACTGAGTGATGAGATGTTAGAGAGCCAGTGACTGTGTCCGCTACTAGCAAGTGACTGTAAGGAAAGGATGAACTGCACAGAAGGTAAGAGTGGACTGCTCAGTAGGGAAATATGCAGATGCTCCTGGAAGAGGAGGGAGTATGTGACTGGTTCTTTTCAAATTCTTGAAGTCAGGGGCTGGCCACAGGCTTTGCTCGGACTCCCTTTTCCAACATCCAAGCACTGAGAGTATGTAGCCTCAACCATCCAGCCCTTCCTACAGTATGCTGCTGCAAAGATGAGAGAACACAGATTTCTCCCTGCTTCCTGCTGCAGGGCAGCATGGTGATGCCTGCACCAAGGCCTTCAGACTAGTGCACTGGAGTGCGGTTTCAGACAGTAATCCATTACTCTATCTTTAGAATTGTGAATATCACACATGGACTTTATTAGTCAAAATTTCAAGACTATCCAGAAAATAAAAGTAGGTCCTAAAGAATGTCCCATTCCTAAAATTCCAACTGTTCTGAAACACTTTCTCACAGCTTCCTTATAAAGCAGTATGTTAATATTTATATTGTCTCCAAGGCAAACAATTTGGATGTTTGATTTTTTAGATGAATCTCTCCTCATATCTTTTTTTCCCCTCAAATTCTGTTTTCTTATGTTTCATGATATACTCAACAAAATAAAATAGAATTCTTGCTCTACAAAGCTCAGATGGTGACAAGTTTTCAAAGTAGAAGCTTTTTATTTAGTTTTGGGACAGGTCTTATTAGGCTTACCAGGCTGGCTTTGGACTTACAATCTTCCTATTTTAGCTTTCTAATACCTGGGATCACAGGTATGTGCCACCATGCCCCAATGATCTAGAGATTTTTAAAGAACTATTTTCTTGCAAAGTTATTTTTCATATCATTATATATTTGATGCTGACCCTGAGCTGGGCCTTTTCACCCAAGGAAGAGTTGGGAAACTGGTAAAATTTGCTTCCTTCATAGGTTTTTGAGGCCGTTCTGAACAGCACTTGTCTATTCTGGCAAAGAGAGGTGTCACCTGCATGCACCGGTTTGCTTAAAGACCAAAGGTACTATAGCTGGGTGCTGTGTAGGCTAGGGACTGGCAGTATTTGGTAAGAAGGCTCTATTTTCAAGGCCCTTATCAGCTATTCTGGCTAAGGATCAGAGTGTAAACCTACAGCCACATATGGTGGCCACAGATGGAAAACTCAGAGCAGTTTGCTCATTGGTACCATTCATGATGACTAATCAAAGTAAGGGCCAGCACCATGCTAGCTAGCCAGGGTTTGGCAGCTCATGAAGACTACAGGCAGCATTCTACCCATAGATGCAGGACCTGCTGTCTCTTGGCACGCGAGCTGGTTCACAGCCTTGGCCTCTACTGCACTGGCACCTCAGCTATATCAGCAAAACACCTGGAACAGTTACAGATCACCCTGTCCTGAGCTTACTGCAGCATCTGCCTTGTTGGACAAGCCACTTTTAAGTGACCGTGGGCAAGGTAGGAACAGTCCTTTGCTTCCCAGCATCTGGTGAGGTCATTAGTCACAAGGTAATGTGTTTCAGGGTGCTTTCCAGTACTTCCCTGACACAGAGTCTTGGGTCGATGGTGTCCCTTCTTGTAGGAAAAATATATGCACACCCATCCACCAGTAAAACACACTCTAATCTGCCTGGACAGGTATATCCTGTCTTCTCACCCTTGGTGAATACAGTCAGTTCCGTTTATTCATTGTGCAAAATCAGAACTGGCTTGAGAGCTGCATCCTACATAGCACATCTGCCAGGTGTCTCTCACTCTGCCTCAGCCATCTTGCACGTCCCTGAACTCACATTATCAACAATCCCTGTCAGAGAAAAAACAAGGAAGGGATTGTGCTATCCATAGATCCAAACTGAGATCAGAGACTCACTTAAGATGACATGGCAAACAGCTGGCCTGACGAGCACAAAGTACTGGGTTCAGGTCCTGGTTAAAAAATGAAAGATGGCAGGGCAGCTTGAGCCATGATCACAAAGAGCCATAGCCTCAGCATGGTGTGAGTCTATGAGCAGCAACTTGATGCCCAGTTTTATGCCAACTTAAAAAATTTTTTTTTCATCTTTTATTTATTTGGTTCAGGGTCTCGGCTGGCATGGCATGTGGTACTGCAGATCAAACCCAGGTCCTTGCACTTGCCAGGCAGGCGCTTAAGACTTCTGAGCTATCTCCTCAGCCTCTCTACACCAACTTTGATGGAGCTCTTGCTACATCCCCAGTCCTGTGCAGGGGCTGTGTCTCTCCAACACTTAACCTGTGTGGCACCCAAGGGCAGGGGCGGAATATCCTAGAACAAAG
>NDGM010478208.1:0-19759 GCA_002564305.1 Octomys mimax | reverse complement strand
TGCGGGTTTACTAACAGCCCTTTGTGTCTGTGGAGGGCGTGTCACACTAGCTACGAGGCTGGCGGCAGGATTACTGTGTAGTCAGCTCCTCTGCGCCCTTTCTCTTGGCAATAATGGCCCTTTGCTGCTGTCTGGCTGGGTAATTGGGTTCCATGCTGGCTGCAGAGCAGTGAGGAATTATTCAGCGGCAGGTTTTCTAGAATTGCGCTCCCACAAGCATGAATAAGAGGTGTGTTTTTATTTCAAGTCATTCCTTTTAAGAATGAAATATGAAAATAATTAGTACAAAAATATCAAACATACTTAGTTTCTATATGAAGTCCAAGGAGCCAGAGAGAAGAGGGAGGAACCCCTCCCTGGATTTCCGGAGAGGATGCCTCTTTCCTCCCCTTCTTTTTCTGACCACTGGCCTTGGTTCCTTCCACTGTGTCCCCTTTCCTTTCCTCTCTGAAATGCCAGAGTGCTCCAGGATGTCCTCCTGAGTTTGTATCCTCTCTGTGAGTGAGCATACCCCTCCACCAGGCTTCAGGTGCCCTACCATGGTGCCAATGACTCTTTACTCTCTGTTTCTGGATTTGTAGATTAAAATATCCAACTGCCTATGGACAGTTTTATTCAGAGGTCATAAGAGGGCCCTCAATTCAATATGTGCGATTAACCTTCTGTCTTCCTCAGATCTTTCAGACTTTGAGAATCCTAGAGAGAGCATTCTTGCTGCTAAAATTAGGAGAGAAGGAAGCTTCTTTGATACCACAACTTGATGACCAGGTTTCTCTGATTCGACAGCTAAACTCTCCTTTTTCTGTTTGACACATCTTCTCCAGCTGTGGGTCTCTGATAGCCAGTCTGTACTATTCCTGCTAGGAGAGTCACTCTGTAATGGAGAGGTTGGTGTCGTTTCCAAAATAGGATGAACACACTGTTACAGTTTAATGTAAAATGTTCCCATGAACGTCTCATGTGTTGAGGAATGGCACTTTCAGAGGGTGATTGGATAATGGGGGTGATATACCCATTAATGCATTGAGTTAATAACTAAATGTGTTATTAGGAGTTGGGGCCCAGTTAGAGGCAGCATGTCACCACAGGCACCTGGTGACATACAGGCACCTCCCTTCTCTTTCTCTCTCTCTTTCCTTCCTGGCTGCCATTGATTGAGCAGCTTCCCTCCATTTGCCCTTCTGTCCTGCCATTTCTGCCCTGGTGCCAGCCAGCTTACCATGGACTGAACCCTTTGAAATTGTTGGCTGAATCAAACCTCTCCTCCTATAAATTGTGCCAGGTATTTTGTCCTAAAGATAGGAAAGTAACTAATATAGTGGTTGATGACCATGACAACTCATTGTTGCTGAACAGTGATTGTAGCCTGGGCATTAGTTTTGCATGGCTGCTGCATAAAACCAGACAAAAACTGGTGGCCTAAAATAGTAAGTTTATTTCCTGGCAGTTCTGAAGGCTGGAAGCCCTAACACGAGGTGTGCTCCGAGCCACACCCTCCAGCAGCTGTGGGGTGGGATCCTTACACTCCTGACTTATAGCTGCACCCCTTCTCTTTTGACCCTGAGGTTACATAGCCTTTGCTCTTTTGTTCCTGCCAGATATTCCCACCTCTTATCAGGAAATCTGTAATCACAGTTTGGTCATTGAGGTCCCTGAGGGTAATCCAGGATGGCCTCTTCATTTTGAAATCCTTAATCTCACGTGCAAAGCCTCCTTTTCCAAATAGTCAGATTCACAGGTTTGGGAGTTTAGCATGTGAACATATATTTTGGGGCATCATTCAGGATACTATACTGTGGACTCACCAATCCCTTTAATCTTCAAATTATTGTAAAGTTAGAATTATTAAGTGCCACTAATACGTGCCTTACCTCTCAGGTTGTTTTGAAATAAAATGAAATGTTAAGTGTAGAAGTATATTGTGAAGTACAATAGATGTATTAGTTTTCCAAGCTTTATAATGTGTTTATATCCTCTGGATACCTCCAGTGGGTCACTAAGATTGGCAAATAAGGCTTGAAGAAGTAGCAGGGCATGCATGACCCCAGAAACATATCCTTACCCAATTCTCCTTGTCCTCATTTGCACTGGGCCATTTCCCACTTCTCAGAGCCTCATATTCTCTGATACTTCCTCTGGACAGAGCACTACTCGATGATCTCTGTTTTTCTGCTCTGTGATTTCCTATGTTTTTCTCCTACAAAATTAAATTGCAGCCCGGCACCACCCTGAACTTTCTCTAGCTGTGTCCTCGTCTCATCCAAGAAGAAGGACTTGCACACTCCTTGGGGCCTCTCAAATGCAGAGGATCTCAGAACAACTTCAAATGTGTGCCTTAGGCTGCACAGCTCCCCCTCCAGCTGGTGTGTCCTCAACAGCAGGACAGGACTCCATATCAAATGCTGAACAAGGGCCTGGCCCATGGGAAGGGCTCAAGGTTTGTTTGTAGAAGGAACAAAGATTGAGAACAAAAAGAAACAACCAGAAAGGTGGATCAGGGAGAGGGACGTGGAACTAGAAGTAAAGGCACTGACATGCTCCCTGCCAAGAAGAAATGCAGAAGAAAGCAAAGACATGCAAAAGACGCACTCTGGAAACAGTTTCACGATATTGTGTTTATGGATCTTTAAAGGAACATTTCTGTTAATGAAGAGTATTGATTCCAATAACATACTTTATTTTCCGATTTGTCAGTGGAGTTCAAAATCGTGAAAATATGCATCTGACACAAAGGGTTGTAGGAAGAAAATAGGATTAAATGTGAAATTAAGAGAAGATGTCCTGGAAACCAAGTCATACTCACACAGGTTAGGATGAGGTTGTTTGATCTAAAACAGGGAGAAGGAGGTTTGCTTGGCCATAGGCCCTGGAGGTAGCCAGACACACTAGCTCTGTCCCTGCCCACCTCTAGAGTAGGAATTTAGCAATTTGTCCTGCCAGATGCCTACCCCTAGCTTGTCCTTGTCAAAGGAAAGATCCAACCAGGTACACCAAGGTGTGCTATGTTTGTCCATTTGGTTGATTGGAAAATGCTGTTCAGAGAGCTGTTTTTCCAGGGCTTTTGAGGTGCATCTGGGTCTAGCAGGAAATTGAGTTCAACTAGATTAGTGCTATTTGCCTTAGGAAAAACAGTAGATGGGTGTGTGGACTCTGTATTGAAGATCCTTCTTAATTCAAAAGTCTGACCTAGAGGTCTCAGTAAGGTTAAAGAAGGTTTATTTATGAGAGCAATACCTCAATTTCTTCCCACTTGCCCACACTTGAAATTCTTTTCACAAAGACATCTGCTATTGGAATAAAAGGCTTTCAAGTGTAAAGTGACCCTACCAAAGCAGAAATCTCAAAAGATAATGCCATCGAGAGGAGACACTAGGATGCTGTGGCAGCCAAGTGGGAGCAGAGTGGGATTAACAAGGGGCCTCAGTTCTGCAGCAGGGGTCACTCCAGGGTGGACATGGCACTTGAGCTTATGTGAAGATACTGGAGAATGCCACAGGTGAGCAGATCCAGCTGCCTGCCAGGAGTAGAGGGACTGTTAAAATATAAACAAAGTCTGGCTGGCAGAGACAAGGCAATGAGTATAAATCAATTCACAGATGACAGAAATTGTGTATGACCAGGGTGCCGCTGTGTGCCAGACAGGGAGATTTAACTTTTAAAAATATTGAGAAATTGCAGAAGATACTTCACAGCAATTTTAATTGGATACCTGGGTGGGAGCAAACTCAGGCAACAGGCAAACTCAGGCAAATAAGGCTTGAAGAAGTAGCAGGGCACACATGACACAGGCAACAGGGTAGCTACCATGTCCTAGAGGTGAGATGATACATCCCAGACAAGCGCATTTAGTTAAAACAGAGACATTTAATTCCAGGTTCTTATGAAATATAAAAGGCAACAGCAACTGCCCAGATATGAAAAATGAAAAATGGACTGAATTTTAAATTTAAAAAGGTATCCCCTTCCTCACTCCATAGAGGACGTGTTGTAAGAATGCAAATGGTTGCCTAGAACCATGGATAGTACTGACTCTACACAAGCCCTGTGACACAGGGAGATGATTACTATGTGACTACTGGGTGGGTGGTATACGCAGCCTGGATACCTTGGATGAAGGGATGATTCATGTCCCAGGCAGAAAGGAGCCGGACAGCAAGAGCTTGAACCATGCTGCTCAGAATAGTTTAGAGTTTAAAACGTATGGACTGAAATTTTTCACTTACTATTTTTTGATGTAGTAGTCAACTATGATTGACTACAGGTGTCTGAAAACTTGGAAAGTGAAACACTATGGATAAAGGCATAATAGTGGCATTTAAAAAGAAACTTGGTGGTACTTTGTTGACACCAGAGGTGGGGAAGGGGTTGAAACAGAAACTCTGTGGCTGCTTCTGTCTAACCTCCCTCCCTCAATGTTATCACCCACTCTCAGCTCTCACTGATGTTGATGCTTCTGAATTTTGCAGTCATTACAAAGAATGAATTAGTGCTACACCAGCTGAGTTGGAGGGCTTTTTCATAAGAACAGGGTTGGTGACAGATACAAATTGGCTCACAAATTCAGGAGAGTTTGTGTCATATGAGCTTATTTTTGTAAAATATAATGGTGAGAGCTAAATCTCAATATGTATATGTATTTATATATGCACACATAAATATGTGTAGATTTCATCTTCATATATGCAAGAGTGGAAAGAGCAGGAAAGACTGTTAACATGGGCTAGCATAGAGGAGACAGAAGGAGAATGAATATCAGCAGGAGAGGAAGAAGCAGAGATGACGCACTAATGTGGTACAATTAGGTCATTAGAATGTGATAGTGGATATCTGAGGATGGAATTTCAAATTTGCTTTTTGTGTCTTATGTGTAAGGCTAGAATTTTTAAGAATAGCTTATATGAATACTCAGTAAAAACAATAACCCTGCTTTTACTTTGGGCGAACCTGGAGAACTGAGTTTCTTTCTTATGTGAAGCCCTTAGTTGGTGTACTAGTCACTTGCCTGTCTCAGGGACAAAATACCCAACACCTACAACTTAAAAGATACAGGTGGAGGGCACGTTAATTTTGGCTCACAGTTTTAGCTGATTCAGTCCATAGTCAGATGACTCTAAGACAAAAATAACAAAGCAGAACAACATGGTGGAAGAAAGCTATTTCCTGCATGATGGCCAGGAAGCAAAGAAAAGTGGGAAGTGGGGTCACCCCCCCCCGTGACCCTCTCCAGTGACCCTCCAAACATGAGACTCTGGGAGACATTTTAGAGCTAAATCATTGCATTCTTTCCCTTACCTCCAAAAGTCTCATGTGCAGCTCATTATGCAAAATTAATTTATCCTGTCTCTAAGAGTCACCAAAGTCTTATTAATTATGGCATTGCTGAGTAGTCCAAGCCAAATCCTCTGAGAATCAAGAAAGAATTTAACTATGAGCTCATCTAATGTCAAAAAGAAAGTGAAACACAACATACAATGACACAAGGTAGACATTCCCACCAAGAAAAGGAGAAACGATAGGAAGCAATGGGACAAAAGCCAGATCAAAATTCATCCAAGCAAGGATTAAATCTTGTAGTTGAATGTCCAGCCACCAAGGAAGGTTGTGGTGAAATGAGCTTCAGAGGGCTTAGGTAGCCCCACCACTATGGCCTTGCTGTTTACAACGCACATGGCATCTTTTTAGTCTGGATCTGTTTATTGCTTGCACCTTTCCCCAGCAGAAATTCCATGTTCCAAGCATCTTTCTAGCTTCCTGTGGTCTCTAGTGTACCTTTGGCTTCACTTTCATAAATCCACACATTCCCCTGTCCTGGGTTCCTGGCAGCAACTATGACCCTGTTACACCTTTTTGCATGACCTCTTAGCCACCCTTCTGAAATCTAGGTGGGAAGTTCATGATCTCATATCTCTTACATTCTGCATGCCTAAAACGCCAGCTCTGTGTGAATTATGGAAAAGTCAACTGGCAGTTTGAGCAAGAGCGGGGCTCTTGGAAAGTGGCTACTGTGGTCTCTGATACCCAGGATGCCTGAACTTGGAGACATACTTCCTAGGTATCCCTGAATAGCAGGTGTCCCAGGAACTCTCTTTTCAGACAAAAGCTATGCAGTTATGGACCTGTGAGGCTACAATGGGTAAGGCTTTGATGACTTCTGAGATGTCCTCAAGGCATCTTTCTTCTCATCCCTGTACAAAGTACTTAGCTTTATTTCAATGCTAATCTTTTCAGTGCTCATCTTTTCAGCAACCATGTTTTTTTAATGTTCTTTTGTACCAACTTTCTTTCTTGTGAAACCTAAAAATTGCTTGAGTCATTTAGTTCTGCTGTCTCATCCTGCTTCTCCTTGTAGATCTGGATAAACACAAACAGTATTTTGTATGGCACAGCCTGACAATTGGTCTGCCTTGACATTTCCTCCACCTGGTTAATTGGGCCACTGCTCTTAAATCTCAGTCTTCCTCAAGGTCTCAAGGCACAAGAAGAATGTAGAAAAAAATTTTGGCAGAGTATAACATACATGGCCTCTAGTCCAAATGCTAATGAAGTCCTTGTTTCTAACTGAAACCCCCTGAGCCTAGTTTTCACTGTCTACATTGCTATTAGCACTTTTATCTTCTAAGCTTCAACCAGAGTCACCCATCAAGCTCTGTTTATAACATTTTAGGGCCTCTCTAGCTTGTTTCTTCAAATTTTCCCTACAAACCAGTTCCAACGGCTTGTGAACCACATAGTCCAGTAGTCACAGCAATGACCCCACTCTTGACACCAATTTTCTGTATTAATCATGTTTTCTTCACTGAGTCAATATCTCAGGCACCCAAAACTTGAAGGAGGAGAGCTTTATTTTGGCTCACAAATTCAGCTGTGTTTGGCTGGCTTCAAAACACAGCAAATACCATAGTAGAGGAAAGCTGTCACTCAGGAAGCACAGAGGAAGAGGAGGGACCAGGACTGAGAATATACCTTTCTAAGCCATCTCCCCAATCACCCCTTCCAACCAGGCCCTACCATTGAATGTGAGACTTTTCAAGGACAGTTAAGATCTAACCCGTAACAGTTGGGCCTTATGGCTGTTTAACTTCTAAAGGAAAATTATTATCCAACGCTGTGTGAGCAAGGTGCCTTTCAGCCCGGACGCCACGCGCCACACAGCCATCCTGCAGCGAGCGCTTCACCCTGGGGCCGGGCCACCAATAGGGTCTCCGGTGGGGCTGGGCTTAACTGGGATGATTCTGCCGCGTTCCGGGTTCACATGAATAAAACGTTTAATGAGAAAAAAAATTATTATCCAAAATCTTCTTTCTTTGTAAAATTATTTTAATTGCTTAATTAAATTTAACATTTGATTAAAATATTCTTGTTTGGTATATTTAAAAGTGCTTTATTGTCCTTTTAGCAGGTGATACCAACTGGGATTCATATGCTACCACAATGAAGACAGCATTCACATATAAAACAGGAGAAGTGCCAGCTTTAATTCGGTAATTCCCTCTTGAAGTAACATTAGTGCACTCAGTTTAATTTGTTCACTTGTCTTTTATTATTCAGAATGGAAATCAAATAGAGCAACTGGGGAAGGCTTTTCAAATGCACTGTTAGGGACTGCAGCACATGCAATTACACTCCCAAGTATTAAGAGACTTCCTCCACTCAAACAAGAGCCAGACCATCAAGAAAACCAAGAATATTGCCACATTGGTTCTTCATAAAGTTATTGCATATAGTGGTTTACCATAGACCTAGAGTGCACATTAGTAGGATTGTGCTATCTCCACATCATATGTAAATTGAATTCCTACCCTAATACGTAGCCACGGGCAGTGACTATTGAATAAATGAGTGGATGGGTGTATACTTGCTAGCACTGTGGTCACTAGCATTGGTTTTATAGGCTGGAAGAAGACACAATTCCCTGACCTTTATCTCTACCCCTGTGGTTACAGCAGTGTTGGCTTATGGCTCTGCCAGTTCTACATGAGCTGAAGATAATGGAGATTTCTGGCTTTTCCGAGTTCAGTACGAGGTCAGGGGAGCCTGGCCTCTTTCACTGTTTCACTAGTGGGTACACCATCAGCCTGGAGAGCCTGTGGCCTGTGTTTACTGTGCATTTCTTCCCACAAAGACCATCTTTGCTTAGAAATTCAGGTTAGTGAGCAGGCAGATGGTTGACTGATAAGTCCTGTCTAACTGAGGCTATTTCTACTCCACTAGACAAGTAACAATATCCGCAATGTTGAGTTTTATTCTTAGTGTAAATGAGAATGATCCCTGCCTTCAGTGGTGGGGGGAGATCTCCTGAGGAGAGTGCTAGTACAGTGATTAGCTCAAAGCAATTATTTAGTAATGTCATTCATTTACCCCCAGTGTAACATAAGATAGGCTTTCAAAACTCCACAACTATAAGAGTCCTGATTTCTGAGTTCCTGGTTGTCTGCTGACCTATATAATGTCTTACCTGAAAGACTTATCACCTGACTACAGTGAAAATGCCAGGTTCACAGGAACTAATGACTAGACGTCTGCAAAGAAACATTTGGGAGGAAAGCCAAAGGACAAAGAGCTGCTTGGAAAGTCTCAGATGGCAGTCTTCAAATTCATATGTTTTCAAAGTTCTCATAAATAAATACTTGCAAAAGACAAAACATTAAGCCCAAACTAAACATTAACATTTTAAAAGAAAAAAAATTAAAATTATATAAACAATCGGGGCTCCCAATGCCTCATTAAGCTTATACTCATCATAATTCTTTTTAAAAAAATACTCAGACAAGATCTTTGATACTTTTTCTTCTTGACTTCTTGACTACTTCTTCAATGGAATTTTCCCTGGATATCATATATTTTATATTCAAAAACAATTTGCTGAGCACTCTGTTATGCTTCTTGCGAGTATTTTAGTTAAATTTTTAGATGTGTTACTTGACTTCAGTTTCTGAGTTATCATTATTATTTTTAATACACACTTGCTCAAAGGAATAAATATATTACAAATGTTCATACTTACTAAAAAAGTGTTTTGAACTATCTTAATGAGATAAAATGGAGCTGTTTTGTTTTGAGTTCTTCATATATCCAGTTTACAGTATTATTTTTAGAAAGAGACCACAAGCAACATCATTATTATTATTATTATTTGCTTTTTTCTTAATCTGTAAGTGCTAAGAAAGTTTGTGCATGTGTGTGTGCACACATAGACACAGAGATGTGAATGGAGTTTTGGGGCAGCAATGTCATTGGATACTCTGAACTCTTTCTGAATTTTATGACAGAAATCACAAGGTAATTTTTAATGGCTAATCCACTGACAGCTTGGTAGCGTACTCTTTCAATTTTACTCAAAGCAAGAAATGAGGTGATTTATCATCCATTTATTGAATGATTCCCTACCTCAGCTTCTGAGAAATATATCAAAAGGCACATCTAACAAATAACAGATGACTACTAAATTGTACCTATTACTATTTCACTTGGAGGTGCCTTTAATATATACTCAAAAAGGATTTGGGAAGTGTAAACATTAATTTTAATAAATGTTTTCTGATACAATATTTTTACATAAGAGGCTTTTACCATCATATTTTTAACATACTTCTGTCAAAATCTTGGCACTATAGACTGAGCTCATACAGCTTCTTCACCTGAGCTCATACCAAGAGCTTGTCTACTTGGTAAAATCAGTCCTTATCATCAAACCAGTGAGTGTACACAGTGTGAACAAAAGCTACCATGAATGTTTAAAAATTTCTAAAATTTATTACAGTAAAAGACACATTGCTGTCAGTTGCCCTCAAAATACTCCCTTGTATATTGAACACACTTAGCCCATTGTTCTTGCTGTTTTCTGAAGCAGTTCTGGAAGTCCTTGTCTTCAGTTGTGCAAAACCGTTATCTTTTATGGTCATTTTGACTTTGGGGGAAGAGACAGAAGTGATACAGTGCCAGAAGTTGTGAATAAAGGGAATGAGGACTCATAGTGTGTTTGTTAGTCTGGCTTTCTGATGGATGGCACTAGGCAGCAACATTCACTGTAATTTTTATTGCACCTCATAAAGACTCTCACTAAAGAGAGCTTTCAGAACTACTTCAGAAAGTGGCAAAGATGGTGGGATACATGTGTTTTTAGTGTGTTTGAAGTGGGGTTAATGACAATGTTGTTTAGTGCAATCTAGTTTTTAGATTTAAACACTCGGTATATTTTGATCATAACTCACAACTAAGTTTATTTCCTGTTCAAATAAAATTTACCTGAAATAAAGTTTCAGTTCAAATAAATGTTAATGTATATTTTGAACAATATTATGAAAGTACTGAAAAAAGTAGATAATGGAATATTTATGTTATGGAAGATTATTAAAAATAGAGAAGGGAAATATAAAAAGACTCAAGTTTGATACAATGAAATATATAGAGAGTTGAGGGTTTTTTTAGTTTTATTTTTGGTTTGTTCTTGGTGCTGCAGACCAAACCAAGGGCTTTCAGCTTGTTTAGCAAGCATTTTAAATCCCTAGTCCTCTGAGTAAATACATATAAAAATAATGCAATGAGAGTTATAAATTATCTGTGAAGTGAATATGATAAAAATATGAGTTTTTCTTAGATTTTTTAATGTTAGTAGAATTCTTATGCTTTACTTTTGAAAATAATTAAACAACAATCACATATAAATCTCAGGGATAATTTCATGAGATGACAAGTCAAGCTTCACTTAATGTAAGAGAGTTGCACAGAGTATAGTGACCTTTTTTAGTTGATCTGGCAAGCCACATACACTTTTTTATTGTCAAATGTTTTGTTGGCAATGAGGATTGGCTGTATTGGAATAAATATTTCATAACAGGATTAAAACATATGATTTAATAATGAATATGAAATCTGAAAAAAAACCCCACAAATCTTTACTTACCAGTATTACCCAGTAATCTCGAAAAATGCGGTGTCCGAGAAAAGATTCTAGTTATATTTAAAGCAATCTTCATCACAACTTTCACTACTTCCCCTCCTCAGGCACACACTTCTATTCAGCTGAAGACATTGCCTACAGATTTTTTTTTAAAACTGCAAGCACATACAGAAATAGCCATTTTAAGCACTCCACATTTGCTGCTGTCCTCCAAGAGGCCTCTTCCTAAGGACAGATGAGCATTTGGTAATTGTTGGGAGATGGGAAGGCAGACACTTCTCTCAGCTACCAGCTCTCACTGCGGAAACATGCAGACGTGGAGAAGGAGCAGTCCTGGGCGAGTGCCCAGAACTTGGGCGACAGCACTTCCCCGAACTCACTCTGACCAAGTTTCCCTTCCTGTGCACTCTTACTGGGCCTTGAGGTATATGTCCCAAGGCAATGAACCAGAAGAAGAGCCTGTGATAGCTGACCATGGTGGCACACACCTGTAATCCCAGTTACTGAGGAAGCAGAGCAGGAGGATTGCAAGTTCAAGTGCAGTTTTGGCAACTGAACAATTTAGGGGGAAACTGCCTCAAGAGAAAAGGGTAAGTAAGGACTAACTCTGGTAGGGCGCCCCCTGACTTTCATTTCCTGGTTCCCAGCATCCCTGTCAAAACCCCATGATAACATGGGAAGGGTGAGTCCTGAGAAGACTGCTGGGAAGAAAGAAAAGATCTGCAGGCAAATCACTTATATCTTAATTAGTATTTTTGCTTCTTTTTATCAACTGAAATATGTGTACAAAGAGAAAGTTCCAAGATGAATGGAATTATTATGTGTCACAAACATGTACTAATAGAAAAGAATAGTGACAAGAGAAAAAAAGACTCTTCACAACTTTTTGATTATGCTGAAATACTCTGAGCATGAGAATATCCAGCTCTTTAAAGGAATTAATAAAATGAATTTTTGAGTGTTACTCTTCTAAACTTTGTTTTAGGGCCCCATGCTTTTAGCTAGAGCCATCCTAAATTACAAAAATATTCTTTATGAGGGGAATTTATATATTAAATTATATCTGGCATCAAGTATTAAGCTAGCCAATCTTTAAAAAATATAGTAAATAAGATGTTTTGATGTGTGTATCATTGTGAGCTTTACCACTCACTCAAATTTGTTTTTATTTTCAGTCAGAAAAGTATCAAAAGATTAGGATATACATACTCACTTAGTGATCCAATTCTGAATCAGACCCAATACAATGATGAATATGCTTGGAAATCGTATTCTAGAGAAAATCTGATAAAAAATGAAACTTCAAGAGGAATCAAGAGCCACAAATTATATCCCACTCAAGTAAGATGATATCTCTATATCCAACTACTGGTAAGAGTGGATTAACAATAATGTACTTGAGTATGCCACAAAAACTTGGCATCTTCTGCTGCCGTGGGATACAGGGTCTCTCTTTCCTTACTGCCCGCTGGATGTCTTCCCATTTCTTTCTACCCATTTTTCTATCACCTCGGTTTTTTAAGTGTTTTAATTGAAGTGAAATTCATATACTATAAAAAGAACCATTTTAAATGTGATTGGTTTACTGCCATTGAGTGTGTTATAATTGTGGAACCACCATCTCTATATTGTTGCAAAATATTTTAAATCATCCCAGAAAGAAACACAATAACCATTAAAACCACTATTCCCCAGTCCCCTGTCCCACTGCCCCTGGCAACCACCAATCTGCTTTCTATATGGATTACCTATTCTGGATGTTTTATATGTGGAAATCATTCAAATAGGCAACTTTCATGTTGGGCTATGTTTTTACTTAACATGATGATGTTGAGGTTCCCTAAGAGGTAACAAGTGTCAGTACTTTTCATGATTAAATAATACTATATGTGTATGGCAGTGCATTCACCTTTTGTTGGCGGATGTTTGGGTTGAGTCCACCTTTTGGCTTTTGTGAATAGTGCTGCTACAAAGGACACGTGCAACCATTTGTGTTTGGTATTTTGTATTCTTTCACATCTCCGTGGCTTTTATCACTGCTAACTTTCTCTACAGTGTCCTTTGCCTGTCCACCAAAGGATCTGTCCTGTATTTCCTTAGGTTCAGCTTAAAAGAAATCATTTTCTTCTATGCTGAATTGAAAAAAACTAATCACTCTCTCTGTGTTGTGACACTGTGTATCCTTTGACCAAAAAGGGTGGTATGTGGTTGGTTGTGGTAGTTTCATTTATTTGACTGCCACCTGAAATGAAGCCGCCTCAGTGCATTCAGTAGAGGACCAGGTAGAAGAATGAAAGATATATGATAATCAAAAGGTGAGAAAGATGAAGAGGGAAAAGCGGCATTCACATTTCTAAGTTGAATGGCTGGGTACAGGCCCACACTGTTTACCGTGCTGGAACATGCAGAAGACCGAGTTTGGCGGCGAAGGGCAGAGAGAAGAATGTGAGTTCAGGTGATGACATGTTGGTTGGTGATGTGTCCACCAGTCAATTGAGCATGCAGGTCTGGTGCTCATGTAGGACAGAAGCCAAAACTGTAGACTCAGAAATCAGCACTGGGGAGCTGAAATAAGGGGATCAGTATGAGTCCAAAATGCTTAATGAGACCCTGTACCAAATGAATGAATAAATAAATAAATCTTTTTAAAAAAGAAATCATCAACACAAACATATACATCCTGCTGGTTCCTCAGGGTACCCATTCACTAGAATCAATTTGCCTCTTAAATGTTTTCCTTAAAACTTAAAAATTAACGTCAAAAACGTTATACTGTATATGTGTATATGCACAGTGCAATCTACAAATATGGTATTTATATGTTTTAAATGTGTTATAGTAAAAGACACATTGCCATTCATCACCCTCAAAATATCTCCCATGCTTTGAACCCACTAAGCCATTGCTCTTGCCACTTCCTGAAGCAGTTCTGGATTCTTCTTTCATGAATATCTTTAGTTGAGTCATTGTGGCTGCCTTGAAGTCCTGAACCAATACAAAATCTTTCCTTTTCAACTTTGGAGAAGAGCTAGAAGTTGTGTGATACCAGATCTGGTGAATAAAGTGGGCATGGATACACTAACAGGTTTTCACAACCCTGCCTTGTTGTTAGATGGGATGCAGCAGCAGCTTTCATCATGTTTTCATCACACCTGTAACAACACAAAAGAAGACTTCTGGAGCTGTCTTAGGAAGTGATAAGAGCTATGAGATCAGTGTGTTTGAAGCATGAGGGAGAATGTGGAGGAAGATTAATGACAATGTCTTTTACCCCAGTAAACTTTTCACTATTTGGCACACACTGTATATTTTAATCACCCCTTGTATATAACTCCCAGGCATAGAGCTTTCCTTCATCTATAAGCTATTAAAGGTGCTTGGTCAGAGATGGTGGGGTGTACTGCCCTTTGTGCTTTCATCCAAGGAGTGTTGCACTAGACTGCAGACCCTAGTAAACTAGGCACTGAGCCTCAGCAACTGCTACCATCAAAGGGAGAAACAATAGTAATAGCATTGTTATTATTATTGTACTTTTGTCTCCTGCAGTTGGGGGAGGGGGCAGGGCTGATGCAGCATGTGGTGCCAGGGATTGAACCGCAGTCCCTGCACATTGTCTAAGCTTGCCTAAGCAGGCACTTTAGACCGCTGAGCTATCTCACTGGCCCTCTCTTGCAGTCTTGCCAAACACCAGTTACAGTCTATCTAAGGGATCTGCCACAAGTCTGAGTCCTGTGAGCAGATACATGTTATGTAGCCCAATGAGAATGTGATCAACAAAAGCCAGATTGAGCACCTCTACACATCAAAGGGTTTCTTCAACAGACACATTATATTCACCTTTGGTCGCTTTAGCAGGTAAATTATAAGGGGAAAGGGGAATTGAAGGAGAACCTGAATATTAAAAGGTACTTGAAAGGGAAATTTGGGACAGTGAAAATGCATACTGCTTTCAGTGTGAAGGGAAACTAAGAAACATTGCAGTTACAAGAAGAGGAAACCTGTGAAGAGAGGGTTTAATCTGCAATGTAGGAGAAATAGAGGCAAGCTTGCTTGGCTGATGGCAGTGGCTCAGCTGAGAGAGAAATTAAAGTCTCAAGAGAAATGAAATTGTTGGAGTGACGTCTGGAGCAGACTAAAGTGAACAGATAGGGTGCACCTGAGCTGCTGTCTTGTCACAGCAGGTGCAAGTGAAGGTGTGGTGGCTGGGAGGGGCTGAGGAGGCTGTGGTGTGTCTCTGTTGGTGGTTTCCAACAGAGAGGGTGATGGGAAGTATGTCATGAGAGGGAAGATGGAGAAGCGGGTGGAAGGCGCAAGTTGGATGGCCCTGGAGTCTCCTCAGTGGTGAGGCGGAGACAGTGCCCGCACTTTGTGGTGTTGCCGAGACCTACCTGGCAGTCAGGGCTTTTTCTCTGGGGCTTCCAAAGGGAAGCTCATCTCCCTGCAGCTTGGAAAATGTGAAAAGCCTGGGATAGCAGTAGTCTGATTGGAAGCTCAAGTCTTTGGAGTTTTCAACCACATTTTCTTATCCTCAGTGTAAAACGTCTGAATAATGCACTCAGTACCAGTGTTACAGCTTGGCAAAGCTGTGTTGCAGCTTCTGTCCACAAACTTCCCTAACACACAGGCAACTGCAGGGGCGTAGCAAGGTGCAAAGGAGTCTACAGAACATGTACGCAGGTGCTTACCTCCTTGACCACATTAAGTGGACCTGTGTGGAGTCTCTCAAAAACTTTGTTTGTAATGATAGGGATTTCAATGGACACTACCCCGAGGGCATTCAGTGATGACACCAAGAAGCTGCCTCCCTTGGAAAATCCCTGCTTCCATGGCAGAAATTCAGAAGGCAATCTCAGACCAATTTATTTCCTGTACTATGAAAGACTTTGGGGACCCAGCCACAGGTAAATGAGTTCGCTTTTCTCCCTTCCCTGCTCATGTGCTTGATATTGCAACTGTAGCAGCCAGCAGCGTGGATGTGGTCTCTTGCCTCTAGAAGCTCAGTCTAGGCACAAAACAGGACATTTCACGAAAACAAATTCAAGTATAAAAAGGTGCGTGTTGCAGAAACACATTCAGGTTGCTATGGGCACAGAGGAGAGCAGCCTAATGTGGAGTGGAGTGGGTGGGGCGAAACTCAGAGAGAGGCTTCCCTTCCCATTCCTGAAGGATAAGGACAAACTAACCAGTCAAGGACATAGTGGAGAGCCCTGGGACTATGGACATGTGCTACCATGCCAGCTTTGGATTACATGATTGTATTGCTTTCTTTTACCAGCTTTCTGTGGCATTTTGCACAAAATCCAAATTCGGTTCCTTCTGTGGTCCCTAAGGTCTTGTTAAATAGGTCTTGTGACCTCCTTATTCTATCTTCCTCATTTGTGGGGTTCCAGCCTCCACATGGGTCTCACTTAGTTTCCTGTAAGATGCCTACTTCTCTCCCACCTTTTGCCAGTGTCCCTTTTCACCTGTAATGCTCCTCCCCAGATGTCTTCCTGTGGCTTTGCTTGGCATTCTGTAGACCTCAGTTTCAATGTCACCTTCCCTTTTCTTCCTACCTTTTCCACCTTTACCTTTTCTTACTATTCTATCTGGGGAGCTATGACATCATTCATTGTATCTAGGATTTTGTGCTTTGAAATCATTTGTTGCTTACATTTGTGTTTTGTTATTTTTATTTTTTTATTGTATGTTTCCTCCACTATTCCATAAATTCTCATAAGGCTTTTATACACTCAGGGGCCAATAGATGGAAAAAGTCCAGAAAATACTTGTTGAATGACAGAATACATGGAAAATACTCTTTGATGCTGGGAAGGCATGGGATTAAAACTCTTCTATTCCTGCAGATAAACATTAAGGATAATGAAAAAACATTTGAAATGTTAACATTCATTAAAGAAGTCTTTTGAGTTTCTAATCCAAGTTCTCTATTCAGTATAAGAAAATTATAATTTCTCTGCATGCAGGTAAATACCTAGGACCTGTCAAGATTCTCTCTTAAATTTCTCAACTCTACCTGCTTCTATTCCTCCTCACAGGCCTACTGTAGTTCAGACTACCAATGTCTCTGTTTGGACAACCTCCAATCCAACCCTCTTACCTAGTTTGGTCCCATCTGATCCACTGTCCCCACTGCAGCTATTGTGAGTTTCTGGATGTACAAATTGGCAACCTGTTGTCTGAGATAAAAACTAAGTGTCTTAGCTGTATTACCTGTATGATCTAGCCCTTGCCTCTAGCCTTTTACCCTCCCTGCCTCTTCCTGCCTGCAGATTGCTGCCCTTTCTGGAGACTCATCATGTCTCTGTGCTCTCCCACATCTGCACACCTGGATTTTTCCCCCAAATAAAACCTCTGCATTTCTTCTTTTGGTCTATGGTGACCTTTCACTTCATTCTAGATCTAGGCTTCTCTGATCTCAAGCTTTAGAGTGTTGGCTTTGTCATGTGATCGATAGTCTTGCCAATTCTAACCTTTCACATAGGATTTATCAAATAATATTTTAGTTATCTTATTTGTGTGTTTCTCAAATGCTTGAAGCTTCTGAAAAAGAGGGACCACATCTCCTCTTCCTCCCTATTATTGAAATAAGGCAAATGATGACAAGCACTAAAAGGTGATTGCTTTCACATTGAGGCTTGGAGAATTTGGTTTTGATGAAATAGAACAGCTGGTTAAAAAAAGTAGAATCGGTTCTCCCTTTGCTATAGACCATGTGCCTAGTAGTCTCTAAAGGTCTTAGTGGTTTCAAATGGCCCTTTTAGATTGCGCTTTTCTGCAGAGCTCTATCTCATCTGAAAGTGGCCAGTTCCATTTTTTAGCCTAACTTACTGGCATAGTATCACAATTTCAATGGGAAAGAAACCAGGGGAGCTGAGCAGGGATGGCCCCGGGCAGGGTCCAGGGCTTGGGTCAACTGAGCTCTGGATCGTGGTCATCTTATGTGCCACACTTCAGCACCCAGAAGGTTTCAGGTGTTGGCTGAGGGGCCTCCCCTTCATAGTAATGACTCAAGGAGCTCAGTAATATGAAATTTTATAAAGGCATCAGCTGAGAAAAATTAAGGCCACATTATACCTGAACATTATACAGTTGGCTACGAGTTATCTTAAGCATATATCACCTAGGCAGTCACTAGAAAGTGGTTCAGATATTAACTGCTAATCTATAGCAATTATATTTCTAGTTGTTTTATCTGTTCACTCATAAATGTAGTAAATATTTAATGTGGTCCATTACTGAGGATCAATGAAGAATAAGATTTACTCTTTGCCTTCATAGGAACTTAGGGAATGTTTAGATCCTCACTGTGACTTTTCTGGGCTTTATTGGCAATGCTCCCTATTTTATGGGGGTGCACTTGGCTCCTGTGGAAAGACATTCAAGAACCTTGCCAGCCTGCTTTCAACTCAGCTCTTCTGTTTTGCCTTCAGCGGTTCCTTCCTGTCATGTGTCTCCATAGTCCACTAGTCACATTTCACAGGCACAATGCGCATTTTTGCTTCTGTGTGGACCCATCAGCCAAGCCCTTCATGATGGTTCTTGTCTTTCTCTTATTCCCTTAACCTCACATACTCTGGGCTTCTGTAGCACCCCATTCTAGGCTCAAGCATATGAGAAGTTTGTTCACAGTGTAAGCTCCGAGGCATCTTAAGTCCATGTGAAAATCAGTTTCCAGTGTAATTGTAGTTGCCAGACTCATCACAATCTTTATCTCTTTGTTTGAAAATATCTTTCTAACTGTAGTAGTTTGGGATTGTCTTAAGGTAGAACAATAATATAATTGTTAATAACCGTGGGAAATAACAGAACAAATCTAGGAAATGAAGCTATTTGAGACTTAATGGTTGCTCTAGCTAGACACATGTGTCTAGAGAAACAGAAATTGTTTCTGTCAGATAAAACTATAGTAAATGATAGAAACCAAATTAGGAGTGGAAGTCATCAGGAACAATACAAGACAAATTTCCAAAATATTGAAACATCCAAAGTATGGACAGCTTCTGATGTCATTCTGAGGCCGGTAAGCATTTCCATGTTCTTCTAAGTAATCCAAAGAAACAGGTCACATGTGGTAGAACCCACATCTCCTCTGCTGGTCTATACAGATCACTTTTATATTTCAGAGAATTTTTTAGAATAATAAAAATGATAACCTGCCAGTCCCAGCCCAGATGCAGCGTGGGTGAGACCCTCTTCCACTGTCTTGGGACCACCCCCCACCACTCCACAGCACTACCCCCACCCTACCTGCCTAGTGAGAATTTCTGCCAGGTTCTGGGGACCCCCAGATACAACCCTATGCCAGGCCCGGTAAGTGTGAGGGAGAGCTTCCTCTCCCCCCTACTCCACCTTATCCATTCCAGACTCAGCTCAGGCCTGGCATACAGGACTGAGGTGAAACCCTTCATCTGTAATCCCTTCAGAGAGAGTAGGAGACAGAGCCACCCAGCTAGTCCAGGAGAAGAACATCTTGCCAGAGGGGCAAATAGGATCACTCCCAAGGGCAACAGCAAGAAGAAGCTGAGCACAGCAGCCAGACCCAAGCCAAGCATAGCTGGATAAATCCAAAGTTTGTAGATCTGTACCTGAATTTCAGTAGGTGCTAAGGTTATAATTGCACCAAACCTCTACAACAAAGGTTGGAAGACAGTGATACACAAAATGACAACAAGAAGGAGCAAAATGCAATCTCAGACCCCAAGCCTACCCATAAAAAGTGCAGAGGACACTAACACAGAACAAATTGGGAAGAACACAGCTGAAATAAATGAATCAACAACTTGTGAAATAAATAAACAACTACAGAAAGGTATAGAGGAACTCAGATTGGAAAGGAAAAAAGAAATCCCTGAATTA
>NDGM010478108.1:0-10607 GCA_002564305.1 Octomys mimax | reverse complement strand
AACTTAGGACCCTGCACTTACCAAGCAGGCGCTTATTCTACTGAGTTAGCTCCCTGGCTGCCCTCTACACAGTTTAGACTTGTAGTGAACCTCCTGTCTCAGCCTCCCTAGTGCTGGAATTACAGGTATGCACCACCACACTTGGTTTCCATGGCCGGCATGGCATGTGGTACCAAGGATCGAACCCAGGTCCTTGCACTTGCCCGGCAGTGGCTTAGACAGCTGAACTATCTCCCCAGCCTGGCCTCTCATTAATTTAATCTGTATCCTCCTACTTTCTACAGTTGCTGCTTCACAACACTCATGCTCCCCCTTCCACCCCGCCATAATTTTTCCTGGCCAATGAAAGTGGGCTGACTGTGGAGGTAGCCAAGCCAGTGCACTAGCACTGAACTCCTCCCACCACCCCTGTACTCTGAAGTTTGTCTGTTGGTCTTTCTTTACTCCCTGTTGTCCCCCCACAGGTGTCTGAGGGTCTCCCCAGCCCTCAGTAGAACTTTTCTCTGCAGAGCTGGGTAGCTAAAGCTGCACGCCCCAGCCCCTCCCTCTCACTTCTAGAGGAGGGAGGATGGGCCTGCTGGTCTTCATGGTGCCCAACAACCACTTAGCTCAACCTGGGCACTCAAAGACCCAGCGATAAACCCAGGAATCATTGATGAGAAGCTCCAGGGAAGTCTCTAAACCTCATCACTCACAAGAATTTAGAGCTGCCACCAAGTCACACAGCAGCACCTCCACACAAGTCAGGCAAGGTGTCCCTGACCCTCCCTGGTGCATGCAGCCTGACCCAGCTTGTTTGACTTGGTGCTGTGGTTGGACAGGGTCAGCTCCAATGCTCAGGCGTGGCCATGTGGCTCATATGAAGTGAGATGGGAGCCTTTTCAGAGGTGCTTAGTCCAGGAGGGCACTCCCTCTTGAACGGGATTGAGGTCCTCAGGAAAAGGCATCAAGTAGGTCCTGACTTGCTTGCCTCTGCCCTCTGCCCTGGAGGACACAGCCTTGTCCGTGTGGCACCATCTTGGAAGCAGAGGGCGGTCCTCACCAGACTTCCGCCTCAGGAACTGCAAGGAAATCACTTCTGCCGCTTATACATCAGCCAGCCCCAGGATCTGATACAGGATACTAATGGACAGACCCTGGGCGAATGGACCAGAGGTGGATTTTGGCTCCCACCTGCTCCCTTGGCCTGAAGTCCTCACGCTGCAAATGCCCTGAGCAGCCACACATGGCAGCCTGGTAGGAAGTAGTCATTTTAGATCAGTTATGAAGTTAGATTGTCAGCTCCACAAGGACAGAGATGACATCTGTCTTGATCACCGCTGTATCCAAGCATCCAGCTCAGTGCCTGACTCAGAGCTGATACTTAATTAAATATATGTTGGACAGATGGATAAATGAATGAAGGGATGTGGGGTCAATGACTCACCAGGCTTGAGTGTGCAGAGCCAATGGGCTTGGAGAATATGGGCCATTGAGGGTGCTCATGAGGTCATCTTTTTCACCTCCAGCTGCCCATGCCCTTCAGGTACCAGGAGCACGTGAGAGACCCTGTTGCAAGTGGACCTTGGGCTTCTACCTCCCAGAGAGATCCAGGGACTTTTCTTTTCTTTTCTTTTTTCTTTCTTTCTTTCTTTCTTTCTTAATTTCTTTCTTTCTTTCTTTCTTTTCCTTCCTTCCTTCCTTCCTTCCTTCCTTCCTTTATTCCTTGTCTTTTTGAGTCAGGGTCTCACTATGGAGCTAGCTCAGTGGCATAAGCACCTGCCGGGCTTTTCTGTAGCTAGCGCATTAGGGCTTTTCCTCAGAAGTGCATCATTTAAGACTTGGCACACAGCTCTTTCACTAAGAAGTGGAGACTACGCTGATTTGAGACAGAGGCTCACCACGTTGCCCAGACTGAGCCCCAGCTTGTGATTCCCCCTGCCTCAGCCTCCTGAGTAGCTGAGATTAGAGGCCTGCACCTCTGCACTCAGCATTCATGATTGATTGACTGTACTTGACAGGTTTCAGCCCGAGTACAAACTGCTAAATTATTATGGGCCCCGATCCAACATGGCTGAATCCCAAAACCAGCAACTTACCTTCCCAACGACCACCTCCTCCTTCATCCCCAGCCCTGAATACAAGTTCCTTCTACCTTTCCATGCCACAAGGGAGACCCCAATCAGCTCCTCCTGTGTCATTGAACATGTCCTTTGAAAGTCCATAAAACCTCAGCTATCCTGCCCCAGGATCCCCCCATCTCCCTCAGATCCCCTCCGTGTCCTCAGAGTCCGTAAAGCCCCCCTCCCTTTACTTCTCCTTCTCTGCAGTGCTGGAAAAACCTAACAGTACTGGGGGTGGAGCCCTGGGCCTCACACATGCTGGGCAAGGGTGGTACCCCTAGCCTCTCCAGAGTCTTGACAACGCCTGTAAACATGCTTCACCTGCGAGAGCCCAGCGTAACTTGGGATGAACCTCCCTTTCTCAAAGAGGGCTAGAAGAAAGCATCTTGGGTCACTGGTCATTCTCCTGTCCAGGTCCCGAAGTGACTGCATTCTTCTAGCCACCACTTTCCCGAGACTGTGCTGAGTTCCAGGGTACAGGAGCGCACAGCCTGTGTGCTTCTGCTGGTCTCGCTTGGATCCCTCCTGGATCTCGGAGCTCGGAAGCCACATTTGGGGTGACCGGACGTGCCCGGGGAGTGTGGTATACCAGGAACTGAGCCCCTTAGGAACTGTGTACCTTATTGTTGATGAAGGGTCACATTTCTTTGTGTCCCCCAAGCCCCCCTGCCAGGGGCTGTTTCCTCCCTGAGATCTTTCCTGAGTTGGAGGCTGAAGCAAGTTAAAGACATCAGAGGACAGAATGTCTCTAGCTGCCAGGACAAGGTGACCACTTTTCACAACTCTGGTGGGTGTCACAAGTGCCACAGGGTGGAGGACACTCAGGTCCATGTACAAAGAAGTATCCCATTCCTCCACCTACTTCCCCACTGGGTCGGTACCGGGAAGCTTTGTCCTCTGCTCTGACCCCTTCACCAGGGCCAGCAGGCCCACTGGGAGGACTCTGAGCAGTGACAGGTGCCTGCACTCGTAGGGCCCTGTCTGCCACCATACTTGCTCTCACAGTGGAGGCAGCCACTTGATCTCTAGGGAGGGTGGAGTGCGCCTGGCCTCTAGGACTTCCACAGCTCTGATGTCCTCTCCTGAGCCTGACTCCCTGCTGAGATTTAATGAGGTAGAATTTGACGGAAACCTGCAGGCCCCTGAGGGGCTGCCCGGGCCAGACCTGCCACCTCCTTCCACTTCCAGGGAGTGTGAACAGCCTTCCTTTCTCTCCCTATAAAATCTTCAAAAAGTTTAGCTTGAAGTCCATGTAGAGTCAAATAGACCTGTAAGACTTACATTTCAAGCCCTGCTCCCTGACTCTTACCCCTTCCTTCAGAAACAGCCATCCACAGCTCTTTGAGTTTTATTTTGATTCTTCAGGTTAGGACTGGCCCATTTGATATCCTGCTATAGAAGATGAAGATTTCATTCCAACACATGCATACGTGTGCACACACAGAGCCTTATGCTTCTTCCCAATCTCCTAGATTCTAGTTAAGTCAAAAGGTCAGTGTTTCCTGACCTTTTACTTAGTAAATGTCATTTGCCTCTGACCACCCAATGCACAATCATGACATTTTTGGTATCATTGTATTTTTCTTCAAGTCATTACACAGTGTTCTTTATTGTCTGTGTAACTACAGTTTACCTTCAAATTCTGTTACACTAAAGTTCTTGTTCATGAAAAAAACATTTTAATATATTTATTACAGGGTCTCACTATGCAGCTTGGACTCATGATCCTCCTGTTTTCAGCCTCCTCAGCGCTGGGATTACAGGTGTGTGCCACCACGCCTGGTTTCAGTGGCCGGTTCAGCACGCCCAGGGGCGGGGCCAGCATGGCATGTGTTGCCACGGATCCAACTCAGTCCCAGCACTTGCCTAAGCAGGTGCTTGGTCTGCTGAAGCTATCTCGCCAGCCTATGTTAATGAAAATTTTGTGTTTGGCTCAGAACTCCTGTCCTGTGCTGGAACAGGTTTGGTGCTGGGCAGCCCTGTCCCCCCTGTCGCTCAAGGCACACTTGCTCCGGGCCTTCTGAGGCAGCATTCACCTTGCTGTTGGTGGGCCTGATTTCCTGGGTCCTCGGGCTTCCCCTTCTCTAGTTTATTTTCTCATTTTGATGGAGCACATCCTCTGGGGGCTTCTTCAGAAAGCGTGCGTGAGAGGAAACCTTGGCGAGACCTGGCGCTTCTGAAATGCATTCAGCCCATACTTACACTTTAAAAAGCCCCGCATTTACATTTGATTAATAAAATTCTCAATAGATTATAGGTTGGAAATATTTTTTCCCCCTGGGAATTAGAAAGGTTCCATGCCATGTTTTCCAGTTGCCAATGAAGATGTTAGAAAATCAACTGCCCCACCCCAGACTATTTGTGTTTGATATTCTTTCTTGGGAAGCTTTTATTTTTAATTTCTTAATATTTATTTATTTATTTATTTATCTGTGGTACCGGGGACTTAATTCAGGACCCTGTGCTTGCCAGGGAGGCACTTATTCTACTGAGCCATCTCCCGGCCCTGCTTGGGCAGTTTTCGATACGAATCTGTGCTAGGCATCTGGAAGGCTCTTTCAATCCAGAAAGATGTTGCAGATTATGTTTAGATCTCAAGATGGAAGGTTGTCATGGATTATTCAGGTGGGCCCAATGGAACCAGAGGGATCCTTAGAAGAAGACGACAGGGGAAAAAGGAGGTACAGCAGTGAAACAGAAACTGGAGCAACCTGCTCTGAAGATGGAAGAAGGGGACAGGAGCCAAGGAATGCAGGCAGCCTGAGAAGCTGGAAAAGGCAGAGAAAGAGATTCTCGCCTCACGCTTCCAAAGGGAAAACAGCCCTGCCAGCATCTTGCTTTCAGCCCAGTGAGACTCTTGTCAGACTTGAGCTCTCCAGAGCTGTAAGATGATGAACAAGTGTTAAAGTCATGAAGTTTGCAGCAGCGTGTGACAACAGCCATAGCACGTGCACGTGGGGATCAACAAGCACCCGCCAAGCACGGGCACTGGCCAGCACCCTGCACCCCTTCACTTCTTTTGCTGGTGCGTCCCTGAGTCTCAGAGCTGGGCAGCCCTCTCCGCAGCATCTCTGTTGTAGCATTCCTTACCGTGCTGGCCAAGGCACCTTGCTTGGGATTATCCATTTCTTTCTCTCTAATCTGTGTGAACCTCAGGCTCCGGGAGTGTTGGGATCCATTGGTCCCTTGGTGTGATCTGTTGTACCCGGGCAGAAATGGCAGCAGGAATGAGGAAAACATAGGCCAGAAGACAAGAGCTGAGTTAGGTGGTGGCTTGTCTGCCTGGTTGGCGAAACCACTTCCTGAACAACAGGAAGGGCCTTTATTTATACCTTTGCAAAGTTTCAGGACACAAGATTGCCTAGAGACGGAGAGCCCATAATGTCCAGGTAGGGTGTTTTCCTCAGGACTGAGTCAGCTTGACTGCTTTAGGCAATGAGGCCTTATCTTGCCCTCCCACATAGGATCAATTTCAGCTTCAGCGGCTCCCACGTGGGAGGGCTAAAGTTATGGATCTGTTCATGTTTGTTTGTTTTGTTTTGAGACAGGGTCTCACCATGTAGTCTAGGCTGGCCTTGAACTCAAGAAGATCCTCCTGTCTCAGCTTCCCAAGTGTTAGGATTACAAGTATGTACCGCCACACCTATTGAATCTGTGCCTATTTACGTCATGTAGTCCTGTGGATGCTAAGAAATATATGCTGGCTGAGTGAGTGATACGTCAAGTGAACCAGTCTTTACAGCAAGCCTGGGAAGCAGGAATCAGTATTCACCTCCTAGGTGAGGAGCTGCGTTGCAGTGAGGCCCCATCGCTTTCAAGAACATGTGGGTCCCAAGTGGCAGAGCCAGGATGTGAAGCAGCATTGTCTAGCTGGGCCGCAATCCCATACACTTGTCCACTGCTAGGACCTTAATATGTCTCCCCAAGTCCGTTCATGTGTTGGAGTCTTAAGCCCTCATGTGACCGTGCCGGGGTGAGGCTTACTGGAGAGCTGGGTCATTCACAGGAAAGATCAATGTCACCATGGAAGGAATATTTCTGTTACAAAAGTGAGGCTGGTCCTCCTTATCTGCCTCTCTCTCTCTCTCTCTCTCTCTCTCTCTCTCTCTCTCTCACCCTCTGCCCTCCGCTGTGGGCTGATGTCGCTGGAAGGCACTCATCAGATGTCAGCCCTTTGATCTTGAACCTGTCAGCCTCCAGGACCACGAGGCATAAATCTCTGTTCTTTATAAATTGCCCCTTCTGCGTTCCCTTAGAGCGGCCTCAAATGGACTACAACACCCACTAGGCTAAACACATCCCTCTGGACTCTCCACTCCTGGCCTCTGTCCCCCTGGCTGTCCCCACCCCTTGCTGACTTTTGCCCAGAGACCTGACACTCTGGAAGCGGCAACGTCTTAATTAGGCCACCCTGCAGCTGTTCAGGGAGCTGCCTGGTCCCCCGCGGAGGTGGCAGTTTCAGTGACAAATTCCCCGCGCGCGCTCAACTAGGCTGGGGGCTAGGAGCTATAGGATTTGCCAAGTTGCTCTGGGATCCTCGGGGATGGGCTGTCTTCCAGAACCACAGTGTCACCAGCGTTATTATTGTTTTATCTAATCTGCTCTGGAGAACGACCATTTTGAAATTGGACAAAAATACAGCCTAATATATTTAAACATATATATTTTTATTTTTATATAACTTAAAAATAAACGCATTGATGTACATTTTCCATGCGCCTGCCTGCTGAATTCCTAATGTAATACAACATGACTCAGAGCTAAATTTAAAGAGAGAAGCACATATGCTTAAAGCAGGCACCGACTTTCAATCTGGGGAGAAACAGAGTCAAAAGTATTTTTTTAGCATGCGAGTGGACCAAGTGCAGAGTGAATTATCTCCCAGCCATCTGGGAAGTCTGGTGTTTTTCAGTGCCTTCACAACTCTAATTTTAAGCCGTTATTTGGCCTTTAAATAACAATATCTTTTCTTTCCATTGGAATTTGCACCAGATTCCGCATTTATTGCGCTATCGGCTCCAAAAAGAGACCTATCTTTGGGAGCAAAAAGAGCAAAAGTTATTGAACGTATTACTCTGCAGATTGGCTCTGGGAAAAAAACAGCAGTCTGATATTTTGCAAATGAAGCTTGACATATTCTGGGACGGCACATTGCGCTCACTAAAAACAAGCTGGCTGTGCCCAGAGGGGAAGGCTTAATTAAAGCCCCCTGCACGGCGCACAACTTGAGGAAAGGGACTCCGGGTGGACTGCAAATGACCTTCAGGTTGTTCTACGGGCTTCTCAGTCACGCGCAGCCTTGATTTTTCCTAGATTATTGGCTCAACTCTGAGAGGGTCCTGGTCGCACCTTCCGAACAGTGCAGGGATCTCATGAGTTAGAATCCCAAATAAGTGTCCTTTTCCAACTTGAATACCTTCGGTGCTGGGGAACTCACTGCTTTCCTGATTCTGGGAAGCCCTCTGTAAGCCAAGAACTTCCTTCCTACAGCCTCTCCACAACTGGTTCTTGGCAGCAGCCCTAGGTCCTTTGGTCCTCTTCTCCCTCTTTGCCATGAAGGTCAATCGAAGGTCATCATCACAGCATCTTTTCCTGTTCTCATCTGTGCTCCAAGCTGAGCATGCTGAGCCCCTCTAAGGTGACAGCATGAGGGCCTGGCATGTGTACCCCAGTCACAATGACGACATAAATTTTGAAGACTTGTCCAAAGGCAATATGACCCCAATCTTCATAAAGCCAAGTCTGCTTGTTTGTTTGGGTTGGGGTGTCGCTACGCAGTGCAAGCTGGCTTTGAGCTCACTTTATAGCCCAGGTTGGTCTCCAACTCCCAACACTCCTCCTGCCTCAGCCTCCCAAGTGCTGGGATTACCACTGTGTGCCACCACGCCTGGCTCACTGAACCAAGTTTAGGCCACCATCGGGCAGTTTCATTTGGGTCTCAATCCTCCTTCCTCCCGCACTTCCATGTCACGTATGTTCTCTCAGAGGCGAGGACTGGGCTGAACCCAGATCCTCCATAACAGCGAGGAGCTTGAAGAGAAGGCATGGAGATGACCCCAGCCCGCTGGAGGAGACCTCCGCCCGCCTGCCCTGACCTATTTCTGCTCTCCGGCTGTGAGAAAAAGCCAGCCAACAAACTCTTGAGCATCAGCACATAATCACTCCGGTCAGGACTTTATGGGGTATATAACTGCACTGGTGGCGTGTGCCCCTCAGTAGCTGGCAATGGGACAGCTCTCATGTGGCCTTGCCACCCGTGCTTCCCTTTCCTCAGCTCTGTCCAACTTCTGGCTCCTCTCCGGGTCCCAAGCCCATGCTACCTGTTCTGCCAGGAGTTCTGACACAAAGTTCTCCTTATGGGAACAGCCTATCAAAACGGCCGCCTAGGCCTGGAAGGCGGCTGCGCCAGTAAGCCCAGCAGTCCAGGGGACCGTGCAGGAGGCCTTCAGCTCAAGCTCTCCTGAGCAACTTTAAGTCTCCCTGTCACTCTCTCTGTTCTGCCTGCTTTTTCTCCTTTTGACACATCCCACCATAGTTCATTCACTCATATGGTCACCTTTTCCTTACTAGAATGTGGAGCCCATAAGGCACTATCTTTATCTAGTTTTGCAGCCTGCTTTGTCCTTTTGGGCCTGGATCATGGCCGGCGTAGAATATCCAATTAATCAATATTTATTTGATAAATGTTCGAGGATCGATGTGTGGATCCTCAGAATCCACTGCGGATAGACTTGAGAATTAGCGTGAGCGCTAGTTCTTCCATGAGCCCTTCTGACCCTCTTACCTAGAGTGACTGTCCTGTCCATGTGGTCACTGTTCGGGTGGCCTTGCTCTTGTAGCAGCTTGAGTCTGAGTTGACTCACATTCATCTCTTCTGTTGGGAACAGTTCCCAGAGAGCCATTACTCAGCCTGACGCCAGCAGGTCTCAAAAACCCAAGGTATGAAACAGAGTGGTGCCCTGTTTTTTCCTCTCTTCTCTGTAATGCAAAAGGTGTGCAGCTATTTAGCCTGAACTAAAATTTTTCACGATGAAAACTAGCATATCGAGTAAAATCTGGAACACTGGTTTGCAGTTGGGTGAGGTGCCGTACAACGCATATTTCAGAGGACTCTTAACTTTGCCTTGATGTGTACACTATAATGTCAGATGTCACTTGGAACTCATTTTTAAAAAGTCCTTATGCAGCTCAACCATACAAAGATGAACAATCTAATTGTAAAGGGCTTGGGTAGGTATTTCTGCATGGAAGACATGCAAAAACCCAAGAAACACAAGAAAAGATGCCTCATGTCATTACTCAAGAAGGGAAGAAGACACAGAACCACGGTGAGACTCTAGTTCACACCTATCAGGAAGGCTGTCATCAAAAAAGTAGACGATAGGGCTGGAGAGACAGCTCGGTGGGCTAAGTGCCTGCCTGGCAAGTGCAAGGACCTGGGTTCGATCCCCCGTACCCATGTTGTGCCAACCCTGAAACTGGGCATGGTGGTGCACGCCTGTAATCCCAGCTCTGGGTAGGCCGAGACACAAGGATCACCAGGAGTCTGAACTGCGTCATGAGACCCCATATCCAGCAAATACATTGTAAAAAAAAATTCTTTAAAAAGTAGATAATGAAAGTGCAAGCAAGGATGTAGAAAATAACCCCTGTACTCTGCTGGTGGGAATGTAAATGGTACAGTGACTATGAAAAGCAGTTTGGAAGTTTCTTAAATATTTCAAAACTTATCATACTGGCAATTCCACTTCTAGATAAATAGCCAAGAAAATCCATGTCTACATCTCATGCTGACTTGTACACAAATGTGCACAGCAGCACGATTCAGAATCGCCCTGAACCTGGAAACAACCCAAGTGTCCATCACCCATTGAGTGGAAAAGCGAGATGTACTCTATCACTTCTTTTAGCCATGCAAAGGAAAGGGACACCGTTACATCTTACAGTGCGGACGAAATGCGAAACCATTATGCTAAGTAAAAGAAGCCAGACACAAAAGACCGCAGATTGTATGATTCCATTTATACAAAACTTGTGGGACAGACAAGTCCACGGAGACAGAAAATAGCGGTTTCCAGGGACCAAGGGAGAGAAAGCCTTCTAGAATTAGCTAATGGGATGGCTGCACAACTTCGCAGCTATTCCTCGGTACCTGTGGGTTCCAGGACTTCCTGTGGAACCAGCGCCTCCACTTCTCAGGTCCTGTAAAGGAAACAGTACGGTATTTGCATTTAACCTATGCGTATATACTTTAAATCATCTTTAGATTAATTGTAAGGCTAACAATAATGCACTGTTAATGTTATGTAAATGCTATGCAAGTAGCTGATGTATCGTTTAGGGAACAAGAACAAGGAAAAAGTCTGAAAGTGTTCAGGATTTTTTTATTACTATTTTTGCTATGTGGTTGGTTTGACCCACAGAGATAGAAACATGCACCATATGTATTTATTTATTGTGTGTGTGTGTGTGTGTGTGTGTGTGTGTGTGTGGCCAGCTCAGCCC
>NDGM010478079.1:0-10205 GCA_002564305.1 Octomys mimax | reverse complement strand
AAAAAAATTAAAAATTACATATGTTAAAAGTAAAAATAAATTTAGAAAGAGCAACAAAACAAACAAAATCAGGTGACGTATGTAAGGTGGGAAGGATTTACTTAGAGGGCTCTCCCTGGCTTTTTATTTTTAAATGAGGAGAAAGGAAACATAATTTTTTTCAGTGATTAAATGTACTCAAATATTGCCTTACACATGATCTCTGATAGAAGATTAGCTTTTATTTAAGATCCAATATGTGTGGGTCTGATACTTTTTAAAATATAGTAAGACACTTAATTACCAAAGAAGAAAGGCCACGCTCCTGGATGTCATGGTAATGTCAAATTGTTTAAGGCCCCAAGATACTTTATTTTTAGCAGCTTGGTTGAGATATAATCCACACACACAATTCCCCCCAAGTATACAATTCAATGGTGTTCAGTACATTCACAGAATCGGGTAACCGTCACCACAATCAATGCTAGAACATTTTCCTCACTCAAAAGCCAGCTTTCTCCCCATGAGTAGTTCATCTCCATTTTCTTCTCTCTCCCCAGTCCCTCAGCCCTGGAAAACTGCTGATGTACTTTCTGTTTCTATAGTTTGCCTGTTCTAGACACTTTGTATAAATGAATTGTTTATAATACATGGTCTCTTGTGTTTGACTTTTAGAATGCTTTCAAATGTCAGTGTCATGTGACAACATTTCATTGGTTTTTATGCTGATGCTCCATGGTATAGATACACAACATTTTGTTTATCCATTCATCAGCTGACGGGCCCTTGAGTTATTTCCCCTTCTGGGGTATTATGAATAATATCACTATGGACACGCCTGTGCACATTTTGGGGTGGACATACATTCTTATTTCTGTTTGGTCATATGATAACTTGCGCTTATCTTTTTGAGGAACTGCTAGACTGATTTCCACAGAAGCGGGGCCATTTTCCACCCTGCCAGTGCTGTGTGAAGTTTCCGATTTCTTCATACCTTGCCAACACTTGCTATTATCTCTGGCTCTTATTGTAGCCACCCTTTTGGGGGTTTTGTTTTCATTTCCCCAACTGTTAATGACGTCACCATCTTTTCGCCTGCTCAACACTCGTGCTTCATTTCTACGCCACTCTCTCCCCTGCCCAGTGGTAAGCAATCTGGGGACCACGCTTCAAGTAGCACTGGACCGGAAAATATGAATGCACCACACAGAGCGAGGTTAAGTGTTACTCCATGGAACTTTTGCTTCAGTGTTAGTCAGCTATAACGAATACCTGAGATAATCAACTTAGAGAAAGGGTTATTTTGGTCCACAGTTTGAGTGGAAATTCCAGTTCATGATCACTTGGCCTTGTGTCTCTTAGGCCTGCGGCCATGCTGCCCATAGTGGCTGAAGCACATGGTAGAGTTAGACCACTTTTCCAAGGGCCAGGAAGCAAAAAAGAGAAGAGGAGAAAAGATCTGGGGGTCCCAGTACCCCCTTTAAAAGCACGCCTCTGATGACACACAAACCTCCCACCAGGTCCCAGCTCTTAAAGGATCTGCAGTGCTAAGAGACCAAGTTTGCATACATGGATCTCTGGGTGGGGGACGCTCTAGCTCCAAACCATCTAGATGCACGTATACATGCATTCCAAATTGTGACATAAACACATTTCTATTTCTTACTGCTTATAAAACTCTGGCCTAAAGCTCTCTTGACATGTATTTTTATCCAAGTATGAAAAAGTCCTCCTTGAAGAGCGCTATTATCCCACCAAACATACCTGGGGCAAAGCTGGTCTCATGGCAAAGAAAATCTGACTGGCAGTTGCAAGACAGGAAGCTAATAAAAAAAAGGCACTTAAGGCCTAAGTGACTTAACTTATAAAACAGACTATTTGGAATTCAGCAAAACATCTCAAAATTTTTAAAAATTATATTTTAGTGGATGGTTAATATGACACAAGTTTTAAAAATCTCAAAACATGATTTCTTACTTGCTCCAAGATACACCCCAAGACAGACGCCTCGTTGTGTCCCTGGCACGTATACAATGTGGGAATGAGGGTCTGTGCAGGTGTACACACACAGAGGTGTCTTTAAAAGGCCCAGCTCATCCGTGTTCACTGCAGCATTGCCCACAACAGCCAAGAGGGGGAAGACCTAAATGTGCACCAGAAGAAGAGTGGGTAAACCGAAGATTATCAGTCCTTGTAGTGGATACTGTACGCCTCTCAGGAGAAGAAAGCCTGTAAGACTGAAGCCAGAGCATCTCAAGCTCAAGGCTAAGTCTGGACTACATAGCAAGATCCTGTCCCAAGATAAAAGAAATAAACAAATAAAGAGGCTAGCGAGATAGCCATGTGAAGGCCCTGGGCTCAATCCAAGCTTCAGCAAAAACAGAAGAGAAGGAGGAAGAGAAAGAGGAGGGAGGAAGAGGAGGAGGAGAACGAAGAGGATGATGACAAGAAAATCATGTCGCATGAATGACCCTAAAGGATCATTCATATGATCCTTGCTAATAAGTAAGAAAGCGATCAAAGAGAAACATATTGGTATTATGCCGTTTAAATGAAGTGTCTAAAGTAGCCACACCCCTCAACGCAGCAGGGAGAATGGTGGCAGCCAGGGGAGGGAAGAGTGGGGCCTGTTACTCAAGGGGGATAGAATTTCACTGTGGCAAAATGAGAACGTTCTAGAGACCTGTTACACAACGATGTGACTATACTTAGCACTAACGAACTGTACCAAAGAAGATGGTTAGGATAGTAAATCTGTTACTTTTGTCACAATTTAAAACAAAATTGTGGAGAAAGAGGACGCTATGTTGGAGTCATGTCGCCTCATAGCATTGGGTGTTGGTTCTGTCAGAGCAGGGTAAACTCCCCACTCTCCCTTTTCAGAACGTGTGACTCACACAGGCAGTGTTGCCTTCGCAGCTCGAAGGTTGCCAGCTGTACGTCCTTAGCCCCAGCAGGACGGTGAGCTGGGCGTCCAACGTCTGGTGCAGTGGAGGAAGCCCCCACTCTGCCCTTTCGCCTGCCGGGCACCCCTTCCTTTCCACTCTGCCTGTCTGCCCTCTGCGTGGGGAAGCCAGTCTGCAGAGCTGTGGTGGTGCTGCCTGGAGCTCTCCTCTACCCAAGGAGCCCCTTCCCCAGGGCACAGCCCCCTAGCCACCTGGGGCTGAGCTATGACCTGGGAAAACAGGATGCTCTGCTGCTGGTGAATTCTCTGACACCCCAAGGGATCCGTCCTGAGGTTCTTCCTTTATCAGTTCAGTCTGGCTTCTGGCCTCGTAGGAGGAGGGCGCTAAGCCAATTATGGGATTTGGGTATGTTTCCAGAGAACCAGTGGGGACTTTCTGTGCCCAGGAAAACTCTCTAGCCCAGCAGTCCTGATCTCTTGGCTCAGGCTTTTTGCTCACTGGTAATCTCTGAGATCGTACTAACACTTTGGAATCAAACAAACTTTCAGTTTCCTGAAAGCATCCACATACAAGCCATCTATCTAACCTTACCACAGATTGTGAGGTAGGATTATAATCTCTATTTTACAGATGAAAATTTAGTGAGTACTGTCTTATCTTTCCACTGCTGTAACAGAATACCAGAGATAATCGACTTGTTATTGATTGAAGGAAAGATTTATTGTGGCTCATGGATACAGAGGTTCCAGTTCATGGTCACTCAGCCCTGCTGCCTTTTGGGCCTGTGGTGAGGCAAAATGACACAGCTAAAGCCCATGGCAAAGGAAAGCTATGTACCTCATGGCAGCTAGGAAGCAGAGAGAAGACAGAAGGAACCAGGATCCCACTCTCCCCTTCAAAGGCCTGCCGCCAGTGACATCATTTCCTTCCACTAGACCTGACCTCCTACTGGTTTGCTCTCCATAGCACCATGGTGGGCTGGGCAACAAGCCTTCAACATGTGGGAGACATTTAAGGTCCAAACCACAGCAAGCAATGATTCCGTGTCAGGTACTGTTCTATGTTCTTTCTCCCATGTTATCACCTACCATCTGCTACGTAGCCCAGGGAAGACTAGGAGCGGGTCTTCAAGGGGGCTGCTCTTCCCAGGGCACCTCGGCTACTCTGAGCCACTTCTATCTCAATGTGAACCACCAGACCCATCTAGAAATGTTTACAATTAACTCATGATTCTAGAAAAGCAGATTTTACTGGGGAAAGGGTCACAGCAGGAGAGTACCTAAAAGAAAGGCCCACTGCAAGAGGGAGTGTGCAAGCCAGAGAGTAAGGTCAGGTGCTCTAGGAAGGGGGACTCCAGGACACAGCGATTTTGCCCCGGCTTCCGTGGTCTGTCTCCTCTAATACAATGGGCAAGGTCACTGCTTTGGGACCTAATTATGCTGTTCAAGTCTTACTAAGCTTCAGCATCCTCTTCAATACAATGAGTCAATAAGAACGTCTACAAAGGCTTTGAGGATGCAGAAAAACGATGTACAGAGTGTCTAACAGCGCTCTGGCACATGGGAAGCGCTCAGTCGACGCTGCTTCTGGGCACTGTTAGGGTTTCCTTCAAAGGCAGCTTACACGGGGTGGGGGACTGTGCGAAAGTGACTGGACTGAGGGCTTTAGTCCACTGACGAGTTTATAGCTCAGTGCAAGCTGGGAGGTGAAGCCCTGAGGCGAACTGGGAGGCAGTCCCTAAGGGCGGCGCAGAAGGGCACAACCTTCTCTGCCCTCCCTCGGTCTCTCTCTTGGCCACCCTTCCCTGCTCTGAGCTGTTTCTCCTCCTCCCCGCTGCCCTGCCTGGGAACCGGCCACTGCGGATTGAAACCTCTACACACCTCAAGTCAAAATAGCCCTTTCTTTCCCTAAATTCTGGGTGTCGGAGACTTTGTCCCAGCAACAAAGACAGCTAATGTGACAGCTGTGTAGGCCTCTCTCTCCACGATCACCTGAGCCAGTCTCCAAACCCACCATACGAGGTATGATCGCAAAGCTCGATGACATTTAAATTTTTACAGTTTACTACAGTAAAAGACACACTGCCATTAATCGCTCCCCAGCTACCCCCTCTCACTTCAAATCCCCTCGCCATGCCGCTCTCTGAAGGGATTCTGGAAGTGCTCTCTCCTGAGTGTGGTCAGAGCGCGGCAGCTTGAGCACCAGCGAACAGAAAGGCAGCGTATGGGCACAGTCGGGCGGGTCCTCCTCCACCTTCTGATGCTTCCCCAAAGGCCGGATGACCCCAAGAGGTAAGCATTGTGGATCATTTCAGGACATTAGGGCAGCGGCGGCAGCGAAAGTAAAAGCACAGAAGCGCACTTCCAGAATCGCTAGCGAGAGCGGCAAGAATGATGGGCTGAGTGAGGATTCACAGTGATGATGTCTTTTACTGTAATGATTTTTCAAACTTTAAACATTCACCGTATGTTTCAGTCACACCCTCTATCACCGCCCTCATTTTCCGTCTGTTTTCACCCAGTCCTTCCCCAATCAAATCTCCACCCTTGCAAAAGCCACTGGGAGTTGCAGAGGAATCAGAGGGGCAGGGGGACCAGGAGGAGCGAGGCCGCACACAGAGGCCCAACCAGCTCCTACTTCTCAGGGAGGACAGGCTGGGCCCTCAGGCTGACCGCAGGGACTAAATCCAAACTTCCCCCTTCCTGTTTACTCCACCAGCCTCGCTAACATCTAACTTAGCCCAAGTGAGAGGAGCTGCGCTTCAGTCTCAACCTTTAGCAGCAGCAAAAGGTGATAGGAAGACACTGATCCAGTCTGGGTGGACCCATCCATCCGGCACAGGCTCACAGCGCAGGCACAGAAGCAGCTGGCCAGGGCAGGCCTTGCTGGGCCTACGCAGCCCAAGGGTGTTCTCAGCAGCCGAGTCTGGTGGGGTTTCAAGCACATTGCTCCTGCGCTGCTGGCACCACCCCAGAGCATGCCGCAGGCCTCAGAAGGGGCACAGCTGCCCTCCTACCTCTCGCTCACCCCATTCTCAGAAGTCTCCCCACTCATGTTACTTTCTCGTTCTGTGGGGGAGCATCCCACCATGGGTACCTACTCCTTAAGAAAGTACTTAATGTACCCCATCCTGCTTTGCCTTTTGCCAGACTTCAAAGATGGTACCCTGTCTTAGAGGAGACATGACATGAAGGAAAGACCCAGGGTTTGGGGCAGCACCTACACTACCGGCTCCAGCCATCTGATGATCTGTTAAGATGTGACTATTTGTTGACTTTCTTACTCCAGGGCACCTCGGTTTCCTCTCATCTAAGTAAGTTTAATACCATGCCATAAGTTATGGTGGAGATCCCACAGGCTGACTTATGACAGGTTCTAACACTTGGAGAGCATAGAAAAGATGCTGAATAAATAAATGTTACTTCTTCTCACTTCTTCTGAATGGAGAATCATAGGCCTGAGCCTAATTAGCCAATAAGTGCCCTTGTTGCTTTCTGAGTGCTAGTTGGCACCCTGCAGTTGACCTGAGGGAAAAGGAAATTGTGTTTCTCCTTTAGATAAGTTCCCAGATGATGAGGGAAAACATAATGCCCACACCCTACTGCCAAGCCAAGATGGCGCCAGTACCAACCATACCCCTACAGTCACAGAGGCGCCGTAGCTGCTGTGCTCACCTGGCCCCCATGGCCACAAAGAGTTTCTTTGTGGTAAAAACAAAACAAACAAACAAATGGAGCTTCAATATTCGGAAGCTCATTGTTCAGAACTCTGCATTTAGGGTTTTAATTACAAAACTATAATCCAAGGCCCTATCTTCGAGTGGAACTGTGACCCCAAGAAGCTGTGTCTGTTGAAGGCAAGCTTGTGTCCCTGCAAACCAGGATGCTGTAAATAAAACATGTTCTTGTCAGTGAGGAAGCAAAGCTCAGGATAGGCTGTTGCAGAGGTCCTTTAGCCTAGGGTCCTAGCCCAGACCCCGTGCTTAGTGGCGTAGGGGCCAGAAGCTGGGGACTACTTTGTGAGAGGCTTGCTGAGACAGCAGGCACAAGCTGCCATGGGGCACAGGTGGCAACATGAGGCACCAAGAGAAATGCCAGCCACTTGGTGCTTATAGTGACTATATCATTCTCTCCTACATATTTTATAAGAAGGAGTTGCTAGCACATAGGACACATAGGACAACCGCTGATCGCGGAGTAGCGAAGCAGGCAGATACAGCGGCCAAACTGCCTGGCCCTTGGCCCAGCCACCGAACACCCCAGGCCTTGGTTTCTGTGTATAAGATGAGGACTGGACGAGTCGAGGGGAGCTGGGAAGTACACAGACAACTCTGGGGACAGGCCTGGCAGACTTAAGCTCTACGTAAGTGTCAGTTGTTATTTTCTGGCCAGCTAAAAAATTCTTCTGAGTTATATTTGCCTTTCAGTGAATTCTCATGGGTTTCCTAGGTATTCGATTGGATCATCAGTGAATAATAAAAGATTTGCCAGTTCTTTTTCCCGTAATCCTATTTCCTATTTCTGTTTCCTGCCTTATCTCATTGGCTGCAAGGTAGGCCCGCTGGGGTCCGCTGGAATAGTGAAAAGCATGTTGAATTTTTGAGCAGCGATGAGGAGCCCGGATGTGAGACAAGAGTATCTAGAAGCAGAGGTCTAGCTGGGAAGCTATTGTAATGGTGGAGGCACACTGTGGAGATGGCTTGGACATGGCTGGATGACACCCTAGAAAGCAGAAGGGAGGGGCTCTAGGTGAGAGCCACGTTCCAGTAAGGGCTGAGTAGACACGGTGATGTTACTGACACAGAGATAAATGAAACACAGTGACAATCGAAACTATTCTAATTGATCCTTCTAGGCAGAAGGGAAAGGGGAAATTTCATAAATTCAGCTTGTGCTTAGTATTGAAACAACAGATTCAGAAGAAATATGCAAATGCTTTCATTAAGTACTGGTACAAATTTGGCTATTTTTGACACGCTTTGCATGTTGATTACTGTTTGTCAAAGGATTTCTGGTTTATGAAGCAACCCTATGTAATTGGCCTAAGGTAGTCCCCGCAAACTCTCTGCGGTGAGCATTACTGAAGCCCTGGGTGTGAGGAGCCCCAACACTGTGGTTAACAACAGGTTCCTAGAGCCCAACTGCTGGTGCTGAAAAGCTGCCTCTGACACTTGCTGTGCAACTTTTTACGAAATCACATTGCCTCTCCATGCCTGAGTCTCTGTAGACTCCGTGATAAAGTCCGCTTAGGGGCCTGCTTGCCTCAGGCGGCCACTGACCCACATACAGGGAAGGAGAAAACCCGAGGCAGATGTCAGGAAGTGTGGTGCGACCGGGGCTGGCAGGACTACCAGGACCCCAGGCTGACAGGGCTCGGGGGGAGGCTCTGTGCTCAGGAAGTAGGTATCGGGGAGGTGGTGAGCCACAGCCTGAAGGGTATCTGTGGAGGAGCAGGATATGGTACAGAAGAGAAGGGCTGGTGGACGTTTGTGCAGGGCAGGCTCAGAACGGGCAGCCATGGCAGGGCTGGGAATGGTGGTTGGCTGCAGTGGAAAATCCCAAGCAGAGGCAAGAATTCCACTTAACAAGTATTTATGACACCTACTCAGTGCAGAGGAGAGGGCCAGGCTGAGTCATTAGGCATAGACACATGGTGTTGCTGACAGACAGACCTTAAAGGCCAGTGGGCAGCTGAGGGGCTTAGATTGTGGGCAGGAGCCAAGCTGGATGCCAGAGACTTCCTGGCCTCCTCTGTGCAGCCTCGGCCCTGTGGGGACCACAGCCCAGCAGCCTAGTGGGAAAGAGCCACTGGCAAAGAGCAAAGAGCCATTGGGTCACAGGCCAGTGCCTGAGCAGAGCCAGGGACAGCCTGGGAGTCAGGGGAGGGGACTGTACTCCCCTGCATACAGCAGAGGCGGGCAGCCCTGGGGACAGCCCCCACAGGTATGTGCGGCTAGCAGCCCTCCTCTGCCCTCCCTTTCTGAGATCACAATTGTCTTCCTCCCTCTCACTCTGCCCTTTCCTCTGCATCCTTATGGACTGACCCTTCCACCAACCAATCTCTAGCTTCTGTCACCTGTTGCCCGTTTGTTCTCCTTTGCTGTCAGGCCCCTGTTCCTCAGTGGGTGTCATGGCCCTGCCCTCTCGTGCCTCACAGCCCTTCCTTCCACAGGCTCCAGTTCAGGCCTGGGCCCTCTTGCTGCCAACCTTTCTCAAACAGTCTGACACCCTTGGGTGGGCAACAGCTGGTCCCGGACAAAGTAAGTCTAAGGCATGAATGGAAAAGGCCAAAACCATCACTCCCTGCATGAAAATTAACATGATTGACACCAGCCTCCTGCAGCCACCACCCAGGAAATGTGCCCACAAAGGTCAACACGTAAGTGGCTGCCGTGGAGGTGCAACCCCAGTCAAGCCTCAAGTTCGCAGAGCTGTTTGCAGCTTACAAAGCACTCGCCTATCTGGAGCTCACAGAAACTCAGTATCACAGTGAGCCCCACGACACAGGGGAGAAACCCAGGAAAAGTGTGAAGTGGCAGCTCCAGTCCTGCCTGCCGTTATACAAGGATGTTCTCTGCCTAACCCGAGAGCTGGAAAGTCCCATGTGTCACAGCAGGCACCGCATTCTAAGCTACCCTGTTCCTGGAATGTCACTGCCCTAGCCCTGGAATCTCCTTTCCCATTCTTTCCTTCTGGCTCTTTCTTCACCAAATGCCACCTCCTCTGTGGAGTCCTCCCTGTCACATGCAGCAGAGCCAACACCTCGGCATCACCACATCTCCCTGTCTCTCAACCTCTGCAAACTAGGACATTGCTATGCGGCGAGTAGGCATGTAAGCATCAGTACTGCCACCCTTAGTGTCCCGCAGTATGACCCCCCTCTCTCTTGGAGCTGTTGCATGATCACCTGAAGTCTGAAGAGTCAGAACTTGGGTCATTAAAGAGTAACTCGTCCCAGGAAGGCACCATGTCTGAACACTGCTGCAGCTGAGGCCAAGAGAGTGACTTCACTGGCTCCTACACAAGGGTCATGCAGCCTCACACTTTGGCTGGACCCCGAAGGCCATTACTCAGCAGGCCCTCAGATCCACCCCTCATTGCTATGCCCAAGGGAGGGACACTGAGGGAGTCATCAATCTGACTGCTTTGGTTCTTTTCTTCTGCCCAGAGTCTCCCTGGAGCACCTGTGACCATAATCCAGGGAGACAGCCCTGTTTCTTCCTCAGCCCTGTCACCACCCTTAGATGCCACAGAGGAGAAGCCATGCCTGAACACGCACTCTACCTCTTGAGGGACTGTGTTGAGTGAGGACAGTGGTGCC
>NDGM010477379.1:0-16249 GCA_002564305.1 Octomys mimax | reverse complement strand
AAAAAAAAAAAAAAAAAAAGTGTGGTACATTTGTGTGTGTGTGTGTGTGTGTGTGTGTGTGTGTGTGTGTGTGAAATGCCACCATTACTGGAGTCTGGGTTCTGGAGGGTACTTGGGGGTCTCTGTGGCTAGAGTTGGGGGGGCACCCAGGAGAGCAGGGGCAGCGAAAGCCAGCTGTCAATTTGTACCTGTATTATTGCTGTCACCACTGGCCCCTGGGGACTCCAGGGTCTGAAGGAAGGTCTCTAGTGGGACGTGTGGCAGGGACTCTCCGAGGGTGTCTCGAGTACGGCTGTGTGGGGCTGTCACCACTGTGCCCACAGTTGCTGTTGTCTCTGGGGGCCGGGGTAGGTCTGTTGTCAGGGAAGTGGCATGTGAGAAATATGTCCCTCTACCTGTCCACCCCAGTGTCCACTTCCTTGGACTGTGTTCCCCCCAACTCTGTCCCTACCTACCATCTGTCAGGAGCTCACAGCTGCAGGAGGCCACACGGCTGGCCAGACAGCCTCCCCGGGTGCAGGACAGCTCTGCATCTTCCTCACTGTCACTGTGGGGTGGAGAAGGGACAGCTGTGTCCTCCTGTGGACTGGACCCTGGCCCTGGGCTACTTCCGGGATGGGCAGTGGCTGGCTGACACATAACCAGTGTACCTGAGCTCTCTTGGCCTTATCCTCAGCTGGCTCTGTGGCCCATCACCAGCCCACCACTAAGGCTGCATGACAGCTACTTTTTAACCCTAAGGGACCACCTGAAAATAGGGGAGGGCATGGTGGTGGGCAGGGCCCTCCCTTCCCTTCCTGTCTCCCCATCTGTGACTCAAAGTGACAGCTCTACCACTCTGCAGAGCTAGGTTCACCCTTGCAGGGCTGGGACAAGTTTGCAGAGCAGATGGGCTGGGTGGCAGAGGAGGGTCAGGACCACTCTGGGGAGTTGGGCCAGGGAGGAGCTCAGCACTTTCATGGTGCTTCCTCAAACGAAGCAGTTAATTATGAAGCGCAGGCCCCACTCCAAGGGCTGGTATACTCCATTAGCCCTAGAGCTGCTGCAAAGCCTGGACTGTAGGCCCATTCACCCCTCCTAGCCTTGGAATCTCTCCTGGATGGTAGAAACAGCCTCTCTGCTGCTCTTCCTAACACAGCTCGGTGGAACTGCCTTCTGCTTCATATCTACCATGGTTGCCATGCCCTGGGCTTCCTCAGCTCTCATCAATAGCTCCTCATCAGCTATCTTGGAGGCCTCCATGTCCTCTCAGGCCCAGGCTCTTGCACATACCCATACTCTTGGCTAGACTCTCCCTTACTTCTGTCTTCTGGCCACCTCAAGCTCGCTGTTTTTTTTTAGTTGGTTTCATTTTTTCATTTGTGTACTGGGGACTGAACCCAGAGCCTTTGCCTTGAGCTATATCTCTAGACCTTTTTAAAATTTATTTTAAGTTAGGGGCCTTCCAGGTCACTAAGCTGTGCAGGCTGTGCTTGAACTTGTCCTTCTCCAGCCTCAGCCTCCCAGAGTGCTGGGAGTACGGGTTTGCACTACAATGCCTGGATAAGGCCCACTTTTTAGCCTTGCTTTGATTAGGTGGGTGTGTTTAGAGTAGGCTTTCCCTGGGCTGGGGGCCAAGTTAGGGGGTCTCATCCTACCATAACTTCCTCGCCACCACTGAGGCTTCCTGGAGTGAGGATAGAAAGGGGTCCCCAGGCCCTGGCCCTACAGGACAGGCTTCCCATGGCCAGCTGGGGGTGGAAGTGGGGCTGGGCAATCCTGATGGGCACCAGCCAGACAGAACATGCCAAGCCCAGAATGAACTGCCCCCAGGGCAGGACCGTGACATACCAGCAGCACCCCCACCCAGGCCATGAGGCACTCACCCAGGGTCCACGCAGCCCTGGATGTCAGCCACCCACGAGTGCTTCTGTAGTGAGTCGATGGTCTCCAGGATGTACTCGGCTCCATCCTCCACCTGGAGGGGTGTTGGGGCATCTGGACCTTGGTCACGCTCCAGCCTCCCCCACCCTCATCAGGGGCTCCAGACCCCAGGAGGGAGTCACAGTGGCTCAGATGGTCCATCCTCCCTCCTCCGTCAAGGCTCAGGGATGAGGCTCACCACTGGGCACTGCTTGGAACCCAGCATGGGCCCCAGGGGCACAGCCTGCAGCCCACACTGCAGGTGAGGCCTGGCTCCACAGACCCCAGGTCCTTATGCACTGGAGCTAAAGCTCAGGGGAGGCCGTGCTGGCTGGGGGAGTATGCAGGCCAGCATCCCCAGCCAGGACCCTGGCACATGGAGATGGAGTCCGAGGCAGAAGGGGAAGCCAACTGGCTCAGCACACAGTGCATGAACTCTCATCACCCTGGCAAAGCCCCTCCCGCCAGCCTCGGATGAGGTGATCTATTGGCCCTGTTTAATAAATGAGAAGACTGAGGTTCAGAGAGGCTGAGTAACTTGCTCAGAGTCACATAGCGGCTAGTGACAGGGCTGGAGCCTGAACCCGTCTTCAGGTGCCCAGGCCTTATGCTGTCAGATGCCTATCCAGTGTCTCTGTCCAAATACAGTGCTGGCCTGAGAGGGTCCTCAAGACCTTTCAGCCCCCACTTTTAACCCTTTTAACCAAGACCTGCATGGGGCCCATGAACTAGTCCCTGTGCCTCAGGCTTCCCAAGCATAACCAGCAATGCTGGGGCCATCCTGCAGATGGGAGTGCCATGAGGGCAGCTCCTGTGTCCTCAGCCCCCTCCCTGGGGTTGCTCAGGGTCCAGGGGTAGCATATGTGAATTCAGTGAATCAGTGAATTCATGCCAAAATGCATAGGGGTGAGTGAAACTACAGTGTGTGCATATGTGAGGGGGAGGTGGTTGTGCAGTTTTGAGCGGGCAGAAGCCACTTCCCTGGAAACTGTGCCCTCAGACACGGGCTGATCCTCCTAGGAGGCACAGGACTTTGGCCCTGATGGCCAGAAGCTGTGTCCTCAGCTACCCCTGCAGGCCACCCATGCTCAGGGCTTGGGCGCCGACCCCAGTAGCCCACTGCAGTGACTAGGTGGGATGGGCGGACTCCCACACCCTAATGCCTGTCACAGGGTCATTTGCATAACCACTCCCAAGCTAGCTGCTAGCTCTAACTGTGGGGGAGGGGGGTGTGCCCTGGCTCCTGTGGGGAAGGGAAGGGAGGAAGTGAAACTGTAATGGGCTTCATGGGACAGGAGAAAATGGGAACAGGGCTCTAGATGGCCACCAAAGCTCGGGGCACATGGCTCCACAGCCCAGACAAGATGCAAAGCCTAGCTATATGCCAGACATCTGTTGTGGGGTCCTGGGACTTTGCAGACCCTGCAGGAGCTCCCGCCCCACCTCCACTGTGATGACCTCTAGCTGCACTACCTATGAGGGAGGAGGCCAGCTCTGGCAGACAGGTGACCTCAGGGCCAGTGTGGGGCTCACCTTGAGCACAAATGTGTTGTCCTTCTCCGGCATCTCCAGGGGCATTGTGGTGCGGACCTCGATGATGGCCGACAGGGGGATGCTCACCTTGGGCCTGGAAGCCTGGGGGTGAGAGGGAGGACAAGAGGGTTACCCCTGGGCTCCTGAAGCCCTCTGTCCCCTTCCCATCTTCTGGGGGGTCACAGCAGCTCCCAATTTAGGCTCCAGGACCTTCCTAGAAGAGTGATGTTCTAACCCCCATTTCACAGATGGGAAGTTGAGGGAGGCTAACCAGGCAGCTTCTCCCGTGGTCATGCAGCATCAGGGACCAAGCTGGGATTGGCAAGGGGGTCTCGACTGCTGAGTCCTGAGGGGTAAGCTCCAGCTGGGCTGCCCTCTGTCCAGCACAGCCCTCTGGCCCTGTGGTTTGTTTTTTTCTTTGTAGTACTGGACCTTTGCATTGAGCTATATCCCTAGTTCTTTTTTATTTTGGGACAAGGTCTTACTAAGTTGCCCAGACTGTGCCCAAACTTTCTATCCTCCAGTCTTGGCCTCCCAGAGTGCTGGGATGACAGTGTACACTACACTGTGCTTGATTTTCCCATTTTTGACCTAGACCCACAGCAAGAAACATCTACAATTGACACTGCAGCCCAGCACACACCCACGTAGGTAAAAATATCTGCAACAAACATTTCACTGGGCAATATTTACCCTCACTGTGTGTGATGGAGTGTGATATTTTCTATTCTAGCTCTTTAAAAAAAGAAACAAACTCTGGCTTCCTGCTTCAGACTAGACTTTCCGGAGTGCGGCTCCTGACTCAGAATGGGACTTACGCTGAGCAGGGCCTTGGCCCAGGTGTGAGTAAAAGGAACTAGTGTCCGTCCCCAGAGACATAGTGAGGCTGCCCCAGTGCGAGCCAGCTGGGAGGCACTCCATGCCCGCTGTTTGCTTTGTTCCCACACTCCCAGCCATAACCCCGTGGTCCCCTGGGGCTGGCCAGGGACTGGGATTCCCGGCAGGGCCTGGGCTCCAGGACAGGGACTTTCTTAGAGGAAAGGGAAGAGCCACACATTTGGTGGGCAGGCCTTTGGGAGTTCCTGGCAGAGCTGGCTACTGTCCAGCAGGAGCAGGGCAGGGCTTGAGGTAGTGACCTAGGAGCCTGGCTGACCAGGTGGGAGACTACATAGCAGCCAGTGGGACTGAGGCCTGAAGGTGTGGGACAGGTGTAGCAGAGGTCCACACTGCAGGCCCGGCCTGGGCGCTTCAGCGAGGCTCTTGTGGGCTGGAGGTGCTGTGGTCCCTGGTTTCCTCTCCCTGCCACAACTTTGCATTCACTTCCAACTACAGGCCTTGGCCTTGTCCCAGTGGCCTGCTAGACACGCAGCCCAAGCTCCCCTGCCTTAGGACCCCAGGAGCTTGTCCTACTCAGGTTTGCAACTTCACTTGCAGATATGGGTTTCCTGGTGGCTCCCCAAGTGACAGAGGCCAGTCTTGTTACTCCTTGGAGTGTGTGGGGGTGTTACTTCCTGGGGGTGGGGGATTCAGGGACAAGAAGCCAGACACCTCACTGGGATACAAAGGGCTATGGCGAGGAGGCATAAAACCCAAGTGTGTCCCTGAACTCCTTACTGCTCCACGGGGCCCTGGGGCCCAGGCCTGAGGGCGGGTAAACAGGTGGAGGGGTAATTGGCAGGCTGCTCTGGGGGACCCCATCCCTCTGGAGGCCAGGCCCCTGGCATATATAGGAGCCGATCCCTGACCCCTCACTATATATGATGGTTCGGGACAACCAGGGGTCCATTTGGGGAGGTCTGGTCCCCAGTTCGGTAGTATTCAGAGGTGGCAGGACCCTTAGGAGGTGTGGCTTCATGGAGATCAGGTGGTCACGGGGGGGGGTGCAGCCTGGGAAGAGGTTAATGGGACCCTCAGGGAACTGGGTTGGTGGTCTCAGGGTGAGTTTTTATTTTTTATTTATATTTATTTATTTGGTACAGGTCTTGCTACGCAGTTCTGACTCATAGTGATCCTCCTGTCTCAACCTCCCCAGCACTGGAATTATAGATGTGTACTACCATGCCTGGTTTTGGTGGCTGACATGGCACACCCATGTTTCTGGGGCTGACACAGCATGTGGTACTGGAGATTGAACCTGGGTCCTTGCCCTTGCCAGGCAGGCACTTAGATTGCCAAGCTATCTCCCCAGCCCTCAGGGTGAGTTTTTATAAAGTGAGGTCCCACTCTTCTGCACATATCTGTTCTTCCTTTTCTGCTATGCTGTCACAGGCCCAGAAGACCTAAGCAGACACAGAACACTTAGAGCTTTCTGATCTTGGCTTTTTAGCCACTCAAACTATGAACTAAACAAATCTTAAGATACAAAATACAGCATTAGGTACTTCATTATAGCAACAGAAAAGGGACTAATACACTGGTGGTGTGACCCACCCTTCCATGTGGATTATGCTGTATGCCAAGATATGCTCTAGTATCTGCGTGATGATAAGGAGGGCCTGAAGCCAGAGCAGGGTAGGAGCCTTCCTCAGAGGTGGTGGAGGAACACAGAGTCACCCTGGGGACCCTGCCTTCTGCCAGCAGTGAAGTTGGTGGGCTCTGGAGGAACCAATGGAGAGGGCACCAGCTGCTGTGTCCCCTCTTCCAGGGCAGCAAATGTGGTTATTTATAGACTGGCAGCTGTGACTGCCACTCAGTCACAGAGGTGGCCCCTGTCCTTGCCCTTTGGGTGACCCTGGGTAAGCCCTGCCTCTCTCCGGGCCTTGGCCTCTGTCTATCCAGGAACAGAGTTGGCCTTATGGGTCTATGATTTCTTTTGGGGACCCCATGATTTGTTCATGGTGGCTGGGCAGGCAAAAGCCCTTGAGAAGTCTGGGGATGCCAGGATTTGAGAAAGCTCTTATGAACGCTTCCCCCAGGAAGTCACTGTTCTAGGTCCCATGTAGATCATAGGCACCCCGCTTTGGGGAGCCCATACCCTTACACCTCTAGGAGAGGCAGGGAGGGGCACAGTGAGCTCCCAAAAGACAAAGTTAAGAGACTTGGGTCTAGGGGGGTGTGGTGGGAGTGTGGGGTCAGGGGGGCCCTGGGGATGTGGTCACATGCACACTGCCAAAGCTCCCTCCATTCCTGACCTGGGGCTGGTGCATCCATTGGCTCTGCTGTGCAGCAGGAGCAGCCTGGGCACCCTTGTCTGAGTACCCAATGTTCTCCTTGGTGATCTGGCCCCCATGTACCCACTTTCCTCAGGTACTGGGAGGAGGAGAGCTGGTACATGCAGGTCACCAGGCTCATGCTGGGTGTGCTCTTGCAGAGTGGACAGCAGTGGCCCACTTGTCCAACAAGGCAGGTTTGCTTCCCTGGAGAAGGTGCAAAGCTTCCCTGGGGCTCTGCTAGCCAGTGCCCAGGAAGCTAAGCAGGAAGGGCCAGGGAGATGGCTCAGTAGAGTAAGTCCTTCCCTGGCAAGTGCAAGGCCATGAGTTCAATCCCTGGTTCCTCAAAAAAGAAAAAAAAAAAAAAAAGGAAGCTAAGCAGGAAAAGGGCCACCTGGAACAGCTGGGCATGAGCAGAGTCCCATGGAGGTGACACAGACCTGTGAGGGACCCCTCTCTGGTGGGTTCCGTTATTCCTACCTCAGTGGTATGGACCTCAGCTCTATGAGATGCCTGCCCTGGTGCAGGTGAAGGGGAGCAAATGAGAGCAGGTGGTGGGGTCCTCATGACCAAGGACAGCATCCCGGCTACCTTTGTGTACCCCCTTCCTCTGCTGCCCCAACCCTATTTTGATTTATTTGAGACAAGTTCTTGCTAAGTTGAGAAGTCATCTAGGCTAGGCTGGAACTTGTGATCTTCCTGCCTGAGCCTCCCAGAGTACTGAGATTACAGACTCTTGACACCACAGCTGGCTCCCCTCTTTTACTTCACAAAAAAACTGGCCTGCAAGAAAGGCTGACTTGTCCAGAAGGGGACATGTACTAGGCTCCTGGACCCCAAGGACTCCATTCCCTCACCAGGCCAGGCAGCTCAGACCCTGAACCAGTCCCCAGCTCCCTCAGCTCCTGCCATACACACCCTCTGACCCCCAGGTTGGGGACATGCTCACCTTGGGTGGCACAAAGAACTCCAGGCGGAATCGCTCCCCGGCAACAGCTCTGCGCAGGAGTAGGCGACACTTCTGCCACTGTGCAGTGCCCCCAGGCCCTGTGGCCGCATCGTCAGCCACCATGAAGCGCAGTGCACCCTCACGCTGGATGTCTACTAGCTCCACCTTGGCCGCCAGGGTCCGTGACAGCCGCAGGCGCCTTGTCCACTTGTCGCGTGGCTCAGCCGGAGGCTCTGCTGCTCTAGGGGCAGTGCTTGTGTCAGGCTCCGGGGAGGCACGGCGGTGCCACATGTCACGCATGCCGTCAACCACGCACAGGCTCATGTTGCGCAGTGAGAAGCCCTTGCGGGCATGGGCCTTGGTGGCTGAGCCAGACACATCCTCTGAGCTGCGAGAGTGGCCACAAGTGGCTACCTTGAGGCCTGGAGGTGCTGCCACCTCGGGCTCCATGGCCTCGGGCTCTGACATGCCCCGTGAAGCTGGCCCCGCCACCAGCACTCGTCGCACCTCCTCGCCGAAGACGTCCAGGAAGTTGGCAGCAAAGTGGCGCGAGAAGGAGGCCCCGGCGTCAGGAGTGTCGTAGGCTGGGTTGTCCCTCAGGAAGCGACAGAACTTGTGCGCGAAGTCCACGGCGGCCACTTGTGCATGCAGCTCGCAGAACTGCCGCCAGTCTGGGACCGGGGCGGGGGTGGCAGCGGCACTGGGGCCGGGGGTGGTACCATTCATGGCTCCCGTCCCATTGCAGCCCCCTGCGGCTGTGGGAAGAGAGCTAGTGACTTTGGGTCCTCAGCCTGCGGGGCTGTCCACAGAGAGATCCCTGCCTGGGAGAGCAGTTCCAGGGAGCCCAGTGCCTTCTTGAAGCTGGCAGAGGAGGCTGCAATGGCAGTGGTCTTCAAGTGGGGTCCCTGGGAGTCTCCAGTGCCCGACTCCTCTAACCTCTTCTGAGGGACCTTAAAACTGGGTAGAAGTGGGAGTGGCAGCTAGGCCTGTTATCCCAGCACTTCGGGAGGCTGAGGCAGAAAGATTGCAAGAGCAAGCTCACTCTGGGCAACCTAGCAGGATCCTGTCTAAAAGAAAAAAAAAAAGGTCTGAAGATGTGGCTGCTCAGTGCAAAGGTCCTTGGTTTGATAGCTAAGAAGAGGGTTGGGGGAGCCAGGTGGACAGGGAGAAGTCCTGAGCAATTGGCCCACTGCCCCTCCCCCTGCCAGTCTCTTGCCTGTGCAATGTCACAGCTACTGTCCCTGGATGCCTCATCTTGACCTCAGCCCACCAAAGTCTGCTTTCCACACAGGAGCCAGCTAACACGTCACAGGCAGATCCGCTCTCTCCCCTCAGAATCCCAGAGTGGCTCCTGTTACTCTGAGTACAAGTCAGAGTCTTGCTGGTATCCTGCATGACCTGGGGTCACCATTACCCATTTACCTCTTGAGCTGTCACCTCCTGACATCCTTCCTGGTTGCACATACCTCCTTGCTATTTGGGGACAGGACAGGCAGACAGGGCCTTTGCACCCTGGGGTTCTTTTCCTCACCCCCTTTGGGTTTTTGCTCAAGCATCATTCTGTCTCACAGCTCTCCTGACGGACCTGTTGAGATTAATTAAGTCTCCCACTCCCTCTATGGCAGCCCTCCACCTGCTTGTCACGTCTGACCTACATCTACTGGCTTGGTGTCCTCTTCCGCCCCTTCCCTGGGAACCCAGCTGTACCTGTGCCAGCCTGTGTTGAGTGTAGCTGTCCCCAGTGCCAGGCACATGGCAGGTGCTCAGTAAACAAAATGGACAAAGGACTGCTTGGCACACCAGGTGCGTCACAGCTGTCACTGCCTCAACCCTCACACTGGGCCTGAGGACACACAGCTTTTTAATGACAAAATGAGTGTGGGAGTCTCACTGCGGCTGTTAAAACACAAGGGTCAAGTACACCCTCCCCCCTTTTGTTAGTGTTTTTGGGGGTTTCAGGGCATTTGCACTAAGCTACACCACCCTCAGGACTTGAGACAGTGTCACTAATTTGTTACATTGCGCACTTGGGCTTAAATTTATGATCTTCCTGCCTCAGTCTTCCAGACTGCTAGGATTACAGGCTTGCATCACCATGCCCAGCAGTTACTGATGTTTCGTGCCAGTGTTGAAGGCCCTGTGTCCCCAGGACTCCTTCCATCATGGTGACACAGTGTTCTTTGAGGAATTCCCAGCCCAGCCCTGGCCCGGCTGTCTCCTCACCCCAGAGACCTGCTGTTGCCAGGCAGCTGCTCCTCCTTCAGTCCTGTGGATGAGTAAACTACATGGTGTGTGTCCTACCTGTCACTTCGGGGACTTTCTCCTTCCTCCCCCAAAGATGCCATCACGCTTGGGGCACACAGGCTATGGTAAAACCTAGCAGAGAGTAAGTGGGGAGATGCGGTCCTGTGATGAGGACCCTGTTGGAGGGGTCAGCTGTGTTGGGGAGAGGGAACCATGACATGGAGGGTGGTGCGGTCACTTAACCTCCAGTATCCCCTGCTTCCTCTGTGTCCCTCCTCCACCCCTTCCTTGTGGCTCCTGGAACACCAGCCCCAGTCTCCTCTGGGATCCCAGTCCTGTAATTCAACACCAGATAAAAATAGCTGCTTCATTTCCTCAGGATCCTTGGGCCACTGGACATGTGGGAATTCCCCTCTCTCCTTGGGGCAGGTGTGACCACAGGACTGACTAGGGAGGAGACTGGACCACCTGAGGAGTAAGCTCCCCACAGCTTCCAAACCACCAAGTCTCTTTGAAGAGCCCTGCCAGCTATTCCCAGGAAGCAGGGCCTGCAAAGAGTACGGAGCCCCTATCCTGTGGCCTGAGCAATCACTCTGCAGCGCTTATCGGTGCACTGGGAGTAAGGGGGTGTGGCCAGAGTCCATGAAAGTGGGGAGCTGGGGGTCGAGGCCCTGGAGAGCTGCAGCCTTCCTCCTGCTCTGCTGCTCCCTTCCTTGCCCGACAAACCCACCCTTCCATGGTGGACCTATGGATCCCTTCCTCCAGGAAGCCTTCTGAGTCTTCCCGTGTCCCCCACTTAGGCTGGCACAAGCATCTGCACCGAACTCCTCCAGTCCCCAGTGTATCCCTCCAGCTAGTCGCCAGCTGCAGGGTGCTCCAGGTGCTGGTTTCCAGGGTTGTGTCCCCAGCTGGCACAGGCACTCCTGGGAGAAGAGGGGGTCTGGCACCTGGCAATTGTTTTTTCCCCCAGAGGTATAGGTGGTGTACACCTGCCACCATCACTGTGGCCTTCTGGGAAGGTGGAGAGCCCAGGCACAGGCCCTACCCAATCCACGGGGTGACATTTCCTGAGGAGTGCAGAGCCCAGGTGCTTCCCAGCAAGGGGTCACTTCTGCCCCACCCACTGGGACTATCAGGGGTGAGAGTGGGTGGCTGTCCTCATTTGGGGGTGTCAGGAAGTAAGCCCCAGTGCCCATTCCTAAACATCTGTCCCTGTCCCTCCTGCTCTTCTGCTGCTGCTGTGGCTGGGAAAAGCCTGGGCAGAGAGAGGGTGGGGGCTGGGGAGCAGGCCCTGGGCAGGCCGGTGGGGGAGGCAGCTGGCCTTGGTGGCAGTTGGGGTGGGATATTGAGCCCGCTGGAAGTGGGGGCTGCACCGACCTCCCCTCACCACCCTCAGTGCTCACAGGGACGGGCCCCAGTTACACAGAAGAAGTGGGAGTTGTAGAGCTGGAGGTACAAGTCACCAGTGGAGCTATTGTAGGGGTGTACACCTGGAACCCAGCCTTCTGGGAGGCTGAGGCAGGAGGATGGCAAGGTGGAGCCCAGCTTGGGCAACTTAGCCAGGATAGAGCCTGTCTCAAAATTTAAAAAGAAAAGAGGAAACAGTCACAGTGCTTGGATATTGAAAACTGGAGCAGCAACAGACCAGGGTGACACATCACCTTCACAGGCTTCCTTTCTGGGACTAGGGTTGGGGACAAAGGACCCCCATCCCCTGCAAGATGCTGGGCCCCAGGGATCATAGGGTTGGCAGACCCTTTATTACTCCCCGCCTTTCCTCACCTAGGCTGTCTGGCTTTCTCTGGAAATCTATTTCTTGTTCAAATAGCCAATGGGATGGGGCTTCCGAGGGGGCGGGTCAGGGAAGCTTGAGCCAGCCCAGGCTTGCCTTTGCAAGTCCTGGCCTGGCCTCTCCTGATTTCACCACAGGGGCCCAGATGGAGACCCTCACCCTCCAGAGCTGCTAGACAGGGGAGAGGGCGGCAGCAGCTTTCCGGCGGTAAAAATAGCGCTGACAACTGGAAAAGAAAACAAAGGGGCCGGTCTTCGGCCCCGCTGGCGCGGAGCTCAGTTCCGGACCCCAAGGCCCGGTCATCATTAAAATATTGATGAGGCGGCTGCGCAGCCGCCCCTGCTAATGGGCCAACACCAATCGATTCAGGGCGCAGGCGGCCCGGCAGGGTCTGGGGCGGGCAGAGGGGGTGGCCCCGCCCACTGCCCATGGCGGGTTGGGTTGCGGCAGCCCCAGCAACAGCGGCCTCCCCTCGGTGTTGTCCGCACCGGAGGCGACAGCGAAGCCCCTGGGACATAAGGGACAGCCTGCGACCCTCAGTGCGAACTGGCCAGTCGGTACCCGGCGCTAGGCTGCTACAGTGTGTGCATCCTCCCCTTTCTACAGCTCCCAGGCTAGAGCACTCCACCCACCCAGCAGGCGCAAACCCCCAACCTCAGCTCTAGGCTGCAGTGTCCTCTCTGATGAATTAGCCACATAGGGAAACTGAGGACCCTTCTGGGTGTCCCCAACAAGGAGAGGAGGCAAGACCTCACTCTGCTGTCTTCCACCACCTTCAAGGCCACTGGCCCCAAAGGGCGCCTGATGTCACCCAGTCAGCAGGTGACAAGGGTTTTTTTTTTTTTTTTTCCTGTTGTCCACTAGCTGCCCCAGGCCTCTGTGGCAGTTGCTTCCATCCTTCCTGTGCAGGACAGAGACCCATTCCTCCAGCCAGGAGTGACTTCTGCCAGCTCTGAGGGGACAGAGGCACCCTGTTCTCCAGGCTGCCACACCCTTCACCTTTCCAGAGCCTGTGTCCCCCAGGCCCTGTGCTGGGTAAGGACACGCGTGGGATTTCCCAGTTCTTCCTATCCCAAGTATCTTGCTCATCCTGTCTCTCTGACAGAGAGCAAAGTGGACATGAACCTTGTACCAGCTGGTCCATTGGGGGCTGCTCTGGTGACAGGGCAGGTATGGGCTGAGTTCTTGGGGCCTTACCCCTGTATGGATGAGTGGCAGCCTGCAAATGACTTCCTAACATAAGATCTGCTTGGAGAAGTCACAGCCTTGTGCCTCTCAGCCCCCTGATTTTTATTGACACCCCTGATCTAGACCAGCCCTGCTGACTCTGGAGCCTGAAGATCCTGGGCCTGGGGGTCCCACGGCCAAATTGGACTGTTGTTCCCCACAAGGGCCCCACTGCCTGGGCCTCTCCCTGCATCAACATCTGATGCATAGGGACAGAGGAGGGGTTAGAAGCCTGACATTTGGAGTCAGCCTCTGAATCTCAGCTCCTCTCTTTTCTAGCTGTGTGACCCTTAGGCCTCATGAGGCCTTGGTTTCCCCATTTGTGAATATGGAAGGTCAGAGTAGCACCAATCCCATGAGGCTGTTATGAGGATTAGGTAAATAGTTTGTTTAAAAATCAATGGCACAGGCCTGTAATCTCAGCACTCTTAGAGGCTGAGGCAGGAGAACTACAAGTCTGAGCCCAGCCTGGCTAACAAGCCTAAAACTGGGCTGGGGCTAGGGACTAAAGGCCCTGGGTATGATCTTCGATAACATAAAAACAAAAGCAAAAGCAAAAACAAAAACAGCACACAAAGCTTCCATTTCTGCTTCCTAACTACTTTGCATCCCCCTCCCACTTCGGTCAACAGCTTGGGGCAGACAATATACCTCTGCTCTCCATGACCACCCCATTTCCTGCCATCCCCATCCCACAAATCCACATCTCCCAGTGTGAAAAGGTTCACTTTTCAGGACCCCTTCTGGTTGGACCATGTCCCTGTTTAAAACCTTTCTCCCTTCACATCTTCCCTCCAGGAAGGGGGTCCTCCCATTGCACATAAGGAGAAGTGGGGTTCTGGTGAAAGAGGCAACCAGCCCCTCACTTGCTGGATTCTCCAGGTTCTCATGACATGCTAGGTGCCCCTAGGGTGAGAGCAGGGTCACAGAATGGACAAGAGTGGGCATAGCCTACACTACTCAGATCAGGTACCAGTTCCTGGGAAGAACCCCCTCAGGGCACAGTAGGGAACCCCATCCTTGCTTTGCAGGAAGAGAGGAAGCACTCTGAGACACCAAGGGGCAAGAGAACCTACAGCTCGGATGCTCAGGACATGGGGGTCAGGGGAGTAGGAGTGGGAGACGAGGACAAGCTAAGCCTGGGCCTGGGGTCTCAAAAGGTAGGCGGCCCATGTTCCTTCAGGAGCACCCGTGCTGGACAGCTCCCCAATGGGTCTGGGTGGTAGAGAGCATGCTTGGTTGGCATTTGCTGTTCCCTTTCCCCTGCCATCCTGGGGTTGCAGGGCAGAGCAGCCCCCTCTCTAGTGCTGACTTGAGCCTGGAAGCCTCTCCTCTAGGTGTCAGGGACTTTCCTTGGGCCTGATCCTGATCCCTACACCTACACAACACTCTTCTTAGTTCCTGTTACTCAGCCTGCCCGTCTATATTCTAGCTTTTTCATGACATGTCTTGTGACTCCTGAAACCTCTGCATTCCCTCAGTGCTGGTCACCCCGGAGCTTAATTAGCTACAGGGGCTAATTAAGGTTCTGTACTCCTTTCCTGGAACTCCTCAGCATCCCATCTATTTCCACTAGTCCCCCACTGGCTGGCAGGTATCCAGCTTACAGAGCTCCAAGAATGCCCCTTTGCCTGTCCTGCCTCCACTCTTCTCCCTTCACAATGCCACCTGGCTTGTGGCCCATCTCTACTAGACCATGGACACCTAGGTGGGTCCTATCTTCAGAGGCTCTAAAGTTTCTCAGAATGGAACATAAACCCTGTTTCACCCAAAAAAGGAAAATGATGCCACACTCCCACACAGTGTGTCCTGCCTCACTCTGCCCAAATAGTGTGGGCTGTGACCTTGTGTCGAGATCATATCTGCTGTCCCCTGGGACAGAGCAGTCATAAAAACAGCCTCCAGCAGGTAAGGAGCAGAGAAACCTCCCCAGGCTCAGTAGCTGTGACTGTCCTGTGGCCCCATTTGGAGAGTAGAGTAGGCTATAAGTGTGGCTCCCTTGGTTCTGAGTGGCCAGAACTCCATGGGAACTGCAGCCAGGTGGCCCTCAGCCTTGAACCCTCACCCCATCCCTGCAATGTGGGTTACAGATAATGCAAGAAGTCAGGAGTAGATCTGGGCTCTTGTCAAAGAAAAGTAGTTTTTCTGAGACCTGGCCTGTGGACTGTCTTACTTTGGTCTGGTCATCTCATCTCCTCTAAACCTGACTCCTGCTCTCTAAAATGGGGATGCTAATGGGTCCAAATCCACAGGATAATTATGTGAGAAATGGTACTGGTGCCCTTCACCTGGCATAGGCCAGCTCAAAACCAGAAGCAGAGCCCTGGGTAGCTTGAAATTTACCTGGGTGAACACCCTACCTACCTCTAGCACCCCAAAGGAAGCTGACCCCTCAGTGTGTGTTCCTGAGTCTTTTCTGGGAGAGAGGGACTGGCGATTTTAGACAGACTTTTCATAGTAAGATCAGAAAAGCATGGGCACACACTTTCATTACCAAGAAACAATCAACTGCTCGGTCTCCAAGGAGAGGGGGAATGGGAGTGGGGTTCACAGAGGTTGGGGAGAGACCTCTATGGAGAGGGGAAGGAAGCAGGTGGTGGGAAACTCTGCTCCAAGTCCCTCATCCTAATAGGATGGCTGTGGGACCTTCTCAAAGTTACTGTAGCAGAAAAGTTCTAAATCGGATTCCTAGCCAGTGGCTTCCTGGATAGGGCAGAACGGCCAGGAGGGAAGAGGTTTTCTCTACATTATGGGGGCTTCAGATCACCCGCAGTAGCCTCCCAGGGAAACCTGCCCCTTTGACCCCCTTCCCTCCTAGATGTGGGGCTCAGCCTGGCTCTCTGCTGTGACATTTCCCCCTGGTCACCCGGCAGGAGGCAGGAAGCACCACCCCTACTTTGTACGATGGATAATGCTGGCTGGACAGTTTACTCCAGGTCGGCCAGCCCACCCTGATGCTCTCCCTGGCACCTCCTCCGTGACAACGGAGATTCTGGTTTATTCATCTTCATGGGTACTCCTAGGGTGCTCGGACAGCCCTGTATAACTGCGGAGAGGCCCTGGTCGCTGCTCACTTCTTCCCCCAAGGATCTCACTTTTAGGGTTGCTGGGGGCCCGGGTGCATCCCCGCCTCTGCTCCACCTCAGTCGCTGCGCTGGCGCGGTTCTGGCCCGCGAAGCCCGCAGGTTCCTCAATGGCCGAGGCCGAAGGGCCTGAATGGAGGGCACGAACCCGCCCCTTCTTAAAGGCGCCCGCCTCTCAGACACCCGAAGCGATGCGCCCTAGTAACTGGGGCCGTCCGGGCTGCTCCAGAGTGAGCGGGTCGGGAATGTGAACCGTGGGAAAGGGTTCCTAGGCCCAAAGGAGGGCGTGCCGGCCGGGACCCTGGGGCCTGGATGGGGCCCCTTCGGACCCCAGCCAGTGACCCCCTCACCCTCCCCACAGCCTGGAGAA
>NDGM010477149.1:0-13607 GCA_002564305.1 Octomys mimax | reverse complement strand
TATATATATATTTGATACAGGGTCTCACTCTGCAGTTCAGACTCATAGTGGTCCTACCGTCTCAGCCTCCCCAGCTCTGGGATTACAGGTGTGCACCATCACACCCAGTTTCAGGGCCAACATGATATACCTAGGGTTCTGGGGCCAGCAGGGCATGTGGTACCAGGGATCAAACTCAGGTCCTTGCATTTGCCAGCAGGCGCTTAGACCACCAAACTGTCTTCCCCAGCTCCCTGTGAGTGGCATTGAAGGCTCACCTTACCCATGTTCCTGTTTGGAAGAAAGAACCCACAGAGCACATAAAACCACAGCGAAATGCTTTCTCCCCTGGGTGAAGGGTAGGGCCCACTCTGGTGCAGATGAGCGCAGCAGCCTGTGTTCCTGTCCGGTGCACAGAGTGCAATGCACGAGGCCTGCTTCCTGGCCCATCCCGTGCTCCCAAGCCCATGCTATGGTGTCACCCAAGGAGCCCCTCACAGTGGCACAGCCGTGTGCACTGTTTTTCCTGAGCCAGAAGGTGCAGCACGCGGGTCCAAGCTGCGCAGTGGCGGGGAGTGTACCCATGGGCCAGCTCCCTGTGTGACCTCGGCTGATAGGCATGAGCCCTAGATAGCTAACTTGCAGTGCCCGCAAGCTGTCTGGCATGCCCAAACTGCCTGTATAGATTCAATATTAAAGAAAAGAAGAAAATGCCAAGCACTGAAGCCCGAGCAAGGCTCACTGCTCCTGGCTCCGATCCTTCCGAGCATTCTGGCATGGCTGCTGTGCCCATAACGTCCTTCCCTCCTCCGAGGCAGAGTGAGGAGACATCCTCCCCAGCCCTGTGCAAGGCACCGCCTGCTCACATATTGTCAAATCCTCCTCAGTGCCACCAGGAAGGCTGCTCAGCAGGCCTGAAGAGTGAACACAAACGGATATTGTTCTTGACGTGTTGTGAACGTGTCCCCTCTTGTATCTGCAGAGAGCATGGGTCTTCAGGGCCTCTTTGTGCCCTGCTTCATTTTTAATGACTGTCCCTGAGAAGCGGGGGACAGCAAGATGTTGTCACCTCGGCACATTTCACCCCTGATCAAACATGGGCTGGCAGCCGTCCTGAACTTCCCGGTGGACTCGTCCCCAGCAGCCTCCCCCTCCACAGTCTTCCTGGGTGGTGCGGCCCCAGCTGATGCCCTCTCTGCAGCGGTGGGTGGAAAATAGGAGTGTGGGTCTCTGGAGAAAGCCCTCCACTGTCGGTCACGGATCACCACTGCGGAAGATTGCTGGGTAGGTGTTTGCTGGTCCATTTGGAGATTGGGCCACCTGTATCCCCCTGTGAAGAACTACAGCACACCCTAAGTGATATCTGAAGCTGCCTCTGTGGCACTAAATCACAGCCATTGTCCCAGACATGAAGACATCTGTCAGCGGACTGAAGAAGGACTTGCGGAACTTCAGGGATGCTGGAGTACACCGGGACACAGCTGTCTAATCCCAGGGGCCAGTGGGTAGCAAGGTGTGAGGAAAGGAGGCAGTGGTCCCCTCTGGCTGCCTCCTGCCCCACTCAGGGTTTCCCTGTTCCCTGTGCAAGACAAAAGCTCCCTTGGCCCTGGACACCATAGACGGTGCAATCACACAGCAGGGGCCATGAGGGGCCTCTGTCTCTTCCCTCTTGCTCCCTCCAGCCTCATGGGTGTGAGGTGTCCAGAAGGCCTGGACTCTGGAGTGAAGGTCACTCCTAGGGGGGACCTTCTATCCTCCATGGAGACTGAAAAGCAGGCACACAGTCTCTTCCTTCCAGCAGTGAGACTTTAGTTTATGTCTCCCCAGCCAGAGTGAGCCCATCATGGTCAGCAGAGAAAACACCTTCCTGAATGTCCATGGGACTTTTGTCTCACTAGGACCGTCACTTAAAAAACAAAGACTGAGGAGGACCCAGTCTCACAGGTGGGCACATCAAAATTTAATGTGCGTGTCATTATCACTTTTCCAAATCATTTTGATGTCAAAATACTTGATCAAAGGCAAAACAGCCCAACGTGCTATGCGGGGTAGGAGTGGAAAAGCTGGATTCCTCCTGGTGGGGCAAACACTTTGGCCTCTCTAGAAAGACTCTGAGGATTCTGGCCCAAACAGCCCATCCCCTGGCCCAGAACTGGCCCTTGCATTTATTCCGTGAAGGGGAAGCATCTGTTCCCAAGACCTGCACAGGAAGGTCCATGGGCACTGTGTCCTAAGAGCCCCAAACTGGAGTGGCTCAGAGGACCTTCATGGCCAGCCTCTGACTATGGTCCTCCCATGCCGTGGACACTGCTTGTCTGCAGGAAGGAATGGACCCAAGGTGGTCCTGCTGTGGGGCGTCCATGTCTGACTACCGGCCAATGTCCTTGTGACAAAGCACGAAGACATTGCCAAGCTTAGGAAGGGACAGGGAGGGACAGTGAGCTCAGAAGGTGGCTCTGGGGACTCTTAGGATGTCACAAGAGCCAGGGATATAATTCAGCAGCATAGCACCTTCCTGGCATGCAAAAGGTCCTGAGTTCAATTCCAAGTATCACCAAACAAAGAACAAAAAAAAGTAAGCCACAGCTCCGTGTGGATCATGCAGCAGTGTGAGGACTCCAAGTATGAGAAGACTGCTCAAAGTTGGTGGAGCGTGGCAGTGCACCCTGGGAACTGAGGCAGGAGGATCCAAGGTTTGAACTCAGCCTGGACAACCTAGTTACATCCTGTGTCAAAGTAAAAAAAAAAAAAAAGGACTCATCTCAAACTCAGGGGAAAAGCCTTGGGCTCAAGCCCTAGTAATGGAAAAAAAAAAAAAAAACCCACCCAGAACTACACACATAGATGCACATGTACACATAATCACATACATGTGCACTTGCTTGTGAACATGTACACATGCATGCAGGTCACTCACATGTACATGTACATCCACACACAGAGCACACAAGTGCACAGAAAGGTACCTGTCAGCTAGGGCATGGAAATCAGCCTGGTCACGTGGCCACCAGGCAGACACGAGATCCCAGGAGCAGGCGGGGCTCAAACTGCCTCCTAATATACAACCAGCTCAAGACAGAGACTTTGATTTTTAATATAAAATATTAACAACACACCATCAATTAGTGTCCAGTCCTCTAAGTGTGTATGTAACACACCTGTGAGCCCAGGGCGTGCACACAGGTTACACAGGTGTGCACAGCTCCCTCGTGCCATCTGTGCACCGTGCTGTGTCATGTGCTTAGGAGAACCACAAAGGCAACACAGCTGCTCCTGCCCGCAGCTCCAGGGGCTCCAGCGTCGTCCCCAGCAAGCCACGGCTTGTCAGGGCACGTGGGGTTGGGGGACAGGCGCCTTCCAGCTGAGATGTGCGCCCAGCCAGCTCACAGGTTCAATCACCAGGCCCTGCCCTCCCCGCTGACACCATTCCGCTGTCTCCCAACAGGTCTGAGACAACAGCACACACCTGCCAGGTGACAGGACCAGGGAAAAGCTCTTTTTCGGTTTATTTTTCTAAATTTCTTTCTTGAGCATAGGCCAAAGTTGTTTTTAGAGACAACAAAACCAAACTGCTGTCTTGAACAATCTTGCGGCTTTGGATCCTTGTTTCTCCCCCTGCTGCAGTAAAGTGGCCCTTGCGCCACCAGCAGGCTGACTCTGCGTCTCCTCCAGAGCCTGCCTGCGGGGGCAGAGTTCAGGACCCATCTCCACAGGCACCTGGGACCCCCGGGGTCCTGACCTAACTCTGGGCCTTGCTGGCTGTGCACCTCATCTCTCCTGAGAAGTTGGGCACAGGTCAACAACAGACGCCTGTTGCCATCTGTTCTCCGACAAAAATCACATAACCATGGTGGGAAAACTGACTCCCACGGGGCTGTGGCCACTGCCTTGCCCCCAAGGAGTTCCCAGTATAGCACCTTTGATGCCTTTGTAACTCGACTCAGGCTTCCTACCCAAAATAAGGAACAGGAAGGAGCCCTGTTCTCCTGATGTATCCCCTGGACACTTCTGCTATGGCAGGTTCAGGGGCCAGTGGGGACCGGCGCCAGCCTAGACCTCCTCACCCCACCCTTCTTAGGGAGCCCCAGCCTCCTCGGGTCTCTTCAGCCCCACACCTGGCTGTAGACCACTGCTTTGGAGCTGGGACTTCTGGGCTTCAGAGAGGGTCTGCCAGGCACCAGCCACCCTCACCCCACAGATCACCTGGAAGAATGTGGTCTTCCTGACTGGAGTCCTGCACAGAGGAAAAGTGGCCTGGCCGCAAGACCTCTGTGCCTGTGGTTCCACCAGGCAGACCTTGTCCACCTCCAATGTCAGCAGAACCCAGATCTTTCCTTTAGCATTGTCTTCCAAGGCACGTCCTGAGGAGAGGCAGAAGCAGGACACATGTGGGGTGACTGGCCTCTGGCCCACAGCAGGAGTGCAGCGGACTGTCCAGCAAGGTCTCAGCCTGAAGCTCCCTTCTCCTCGGCCCTCAAAGCCACCTTCCTGTTCTCCTCTGGTGAAACAGGGAAGCCAGAGGCCCCAAGTCCTGAGTGAAAGCAGACACGTGTGCCAGGTCCCGTACTTCTCAGGGGAAAGCCATAAAGTGCCCTGTGTTCCTCTCCTTTGTCCTTACCACATGGTAGAAAGGAGACTTCGTGGCCTAGGAAATAGCATGCAGGCCATGAGGCTAATCCAGGGTTAAGGAAAATGAGCTCTGAAGACAGTTGGCAAAGCCTTGGCCACATGGCAGAGAAGGAACACAAAAGACAAGCAAACCGGGGACCAGAACATGAGATGCAGAGACTTCCATTGTCTGTAGCCCTCTCGTGGAAGCCTCAGGTGTGTCAGGGACACACAGAGAAGCCAGCCATGCCAGTGACCACAGGGAGCTCCCAGGCACAAGGGAGGGAGCAGCACCGTTCCCTTGGGGCCTGTCGCCTTGAAGCTCCTGGACCCCACCTTTCCCATGGGCTCTGCCCATGGATGGCCACATGGCCCAGGGAGGGCCTCACTCAGGCCGTCACTGGCCAGGCTAGCAAGGCCAACTGTGATTCCGGCTCTACCCAGCTCCATGGGGATAGCCTCCAAGCTCCTCACACACACACTCTGCCAGGCCAGCCCCCACGCTGTGTCGTGCAGATGCCTTCATCAGACGCCTTGCCTCTGCATCCTGTTTCTCCCTGGGTCGTGTAGCAAGGCAGCTCTAAACCCAGGCCCAGATTGCCACATGTTCTGCCCACAGAAGAATAGGCAGTATGGGAGCTGAGCACTCCACGAGCCCAGGAGGAGGCAGAGACTGCAGCTCCATCAGGGACTGGCAAGAAGTGAGTTAGCAAGGAAGGACTAGGGGTGCCAGCTGCTCATGTGGAGCTCCTGGTGCTGACCTCATAGTCGCCATGGTGTGTATGACAGCTGCTTACTGAGGTGTTTTTTTACATTCCACTGTCTGATAGTGCATCCCTCATTCTTCCAGACCGTGACTGGAATCTGAAAAATCAAAACCAGCCATTATTTTAAAATTGTATTTGAATCTATTCTTTGCTCCAAAAGGAACCATTGCTCTCTTTTCTAAAAGGGAGGACATCCATGCACCTGGGTGGGAAATGCCCCCAGCTGTCCACTGGGGGAGCAGTGCTCCAGCTGAGGTCATTGGCTCTTAGCTGGAACATGACTCCACAGCTCCCACCAAGCTAACAACATCTATTTGTCTGTGTACCCCCTGCCTATCCACCCCCCTACTCCTGCATCACTCACCCATCTACCCATCCATACAGGCTTCCACTTGTCCATCCATCCACTGAGCCATTCACCCATATACATATGGACAAATATACTACATACGTACATACATACCTTCCACATGCACATCTGTACAACCGTACATAGCCATCTGCCAACTATTCACTCATCCACCCAGCCATTCACTCACACACTCAAACATGCATATATCCATGCATTCATCTATCCATCTATCCATCCACACATGCAATATACGTGCAAACACATATCCATCCACCCACCCAATCTTTCACTCATCCACACATCCATCCATTCATCCATTATCCACCTAACCATTCACCCACCCACCCATACATACCTGCATTCATGTATCCATCCACCCATCCACCCATCCACCCTCCTATCCATGCACCCATCACCCATTTATCCACCCATTCAGCCATATCGTCTACCAAACCACAGAATCCTCAGCGTCCCCTCAATGCGCCCACACCTCTCCTCCAGGTAGGTGGGTGGGCACCTTGCTGTGAGTGCAGGCTGCTACCTACAATGTGATGAGCTCCACAGGGAAGCTGCAGATGTGCCCAGCTTCCCTTCCAGGAACTCAGGAGGGCTCCACCCTGCACAGGCCAGGGCTCCCTTCCCCTGGGGCTCAGGACATGTGCTCAGAGTTAGGAAGGTGGGTCTGTGCTAGGGCACAAAGGTGTTCCTGGAGGCAAGGTCCCAGGGACAGCCTGCTGAGCCCTCACGCACACCGGGAGTGCCCAAGTCCATTTTGGGCCCCGTGGCCTTTGTGTCTAATGAGATGCACCAGAGCACTGACATGACCTTCGACACCCTAATAATGAAGGCTATGATGCTCCCTGTTATTTCTGCCCATGAGGTTAAATGGAAGCTTCAAATAAATAAATAAATAAATAGCCCGCCGTCGGGGTCGATTACCTCTGCAGATTTCCAGCAAGGAGAAGCGGCTACTGAAATTAGAGCAGGAGGCCACTGCTGGAGGTCCTAGAGAGGACAGCTGAGCCCATGCCCAGCTCTCCTGAGGCTCCTACTCTGCACCGTAGGACCCAAGAGACCCAGATGCCCACCCTGATCTCAGGCCTCAACCTAGGTGCCTGCCACGGAAGACTGGCTCTTGGCTGCCGCTGAGGACGGCACAGAAGGCGGGACCAGTACGTAATTTAATTGCTTTTCCTTCCTCCCTCGGGTGTGCATATTATATTATATTGAAAAGTAATTATGCAGTGAAAGTGAAATGTCACCCAGGTGCTGCCCAGCAAGCGTGGCACAGATGTGCGCTGCCCTCTTCCGAGCGGCAGACGTCTCGGTACCTCTCGGTCACGCCGCCGTGTGTGCTTGCAGAGCGAGAGATGCGCTTGCTGTTGTTTTTCTCCTCCCTTCCCCTTGCAGTCCCAAGCTGAGTGGCCTTGTTGGCAATGATTGATTACCCAATATCTAATTAAACCTGATCCAATCACTTATTATGCAGAGTGGAACAAACAAACTGAAGGGACTGTCAGCGCAGTGATTGATGACGCGGCCAGCCCGGCTTTTGTGGCTCCTAATGTCCCGATGCTTGTTACAACCAGGCAAAGCCACGCTGGACCAAGTGCCTGTCACTCCCCTGCCAGCCTGCCACCCCACTGCCCCTTCCCCACGTGAACGTTATAGGAGAAGTGCACAGGAGCAGAAGGCCCCAGGGCCCTGGGAGCAGCGAGTTTCTGTTTGGGCTGGCAACACAGTGAGATCTTGTCCCCCACAATACTCAGCGGCTGTGAGCGGCGAGGGCTAGAGGTGAAGAAGGCGATGCGTGTGTGCACGTGGCGGTTGTGTGAGAGTGGGTGTGAGTGTGTGCGCTGTGCTGTGCGCCTGAGCTGCTGTATGCCTGACCCAGGAGCTGTGCCCTGGCAGCGCACTGAAAACCCCTCCGGGAGAGTGACAGATAGGACATTAAAGCAACCCTAGTGTGGTGATCATTTCTTCTCTATTGTCTGCCGGGTGGGATTCTCTTAGCAGCTCTCATTTATAAATTTTTCAGTTTTAATGTTTTAATTATTTAAAATGCAAATAAGTTCAAGAAGAAAGCAGCAGAAAATACAAATTCTCTAAACAGATTCCCCTCCTGAGGGCCCTTGGGAGATACAGTAGCCCAGCTCCGGCCGCCCAGTCCTGCCCCTAGACCTGGGGCCCCTGAGGCATGCAGAGACCTGTGGAAGGTGCTCGGCTCAAGGGAAGGAGACTTCTGAAGAGGCCAGAGGCCAGGTAGTGAGGACCCATGATGTAAGGAGACCATGAACGTGTCTAGGACAAGGGTCCTTCCTGCAGGCACATTGTCCTGGACCTGGAGCTCACCAGCCTTCCTGGGGCCCCTGGTCTTCAGCATGGGAGCAGGGCTTGCCTCAGCCCACCCCTGGCCAGTGACCTGGGGGCTGGCGTGAGGTCTGCAAACACAGAGTCTGTCCCTGTTTTGTTGCTCCTGCTGTCACTGTGCCAGCCCTGTGGAGATGCCCTGGACCAGAAACACACACAGAGGAGGCCCGTGTCCACTGTGTTCCAGCAGCTAAGCATGTCTACCCTATACCATGACCAGCATGTGAACGAGCCCTTGAGGCCTGCGGTTCCTACTTTCTGGGAGAACCTAGAGGAGGGCCGGGCTGCAGCCCTGATGGCATTATGGGACAGATGTTGGCACAGCAGCTCACCTCCACCTCCTCATGCTGGAGCCCAGTTCCATCCCTCGCTCTGGCTATACCAAATGCACAAAGCTGCAGCAACAACTCACAGGCATGCACATCTCTCCTGGGGAGAAGGCAACAGCTTGGTCAAATACTAAGCACTTGTGAAATTCACATAAGGAACCATTTCTGTATTTCTCGAGTAAATACTGTACATGAGGCAAACTCACCCACAGCAGCCTCCTGTGTACCTGAGGCCAGTAGCTGCACAAAGCCTTGGTGGTGGCAGCACTGGGGTCCTGCAGGTGCAGCATCTGCTCCACCTCAGAGCAGAGCAAGCGTGGACTGGAAGCTGAGGATCCAGGTCTGCTTCCCCATTCCCCACCCGTGGGATGTTCTCTCCACTCAGCTCTCTGCAGGATGGCTGAGGTTCGTCCTGGAGACAAAAGACAACAGCCACCCTCAGGAGACCTTGCACACAAGCATGCAAGGGGCACTTGTGCTGGGAGGTGTGGGAAAGGGCAGAGGCCCTGACTCAGTTTCTTCCTCCCTTCCAACTGGTAACAGCCTGAGCCAAGCTGGGCACAGGTGCTACCATGCCACCATATTTCTTCTGAAAGGGCCACACTGTGACTGGCCATCTAAGTACTGCTGGATGCTAAAAATGAAAAATACATCAAATGTCTTATTTGTGTGGTTTCCCCTGGTTCCTGTGTAGGATCTCAAAGTGGATCCCAGCACCCCTTACCCCAGCGCCCAGATTTTCTTCCCCACTCGGGGTGTCTGCGTCCCAATGCAGGGGCCACATTGCAGAGTTATGCTTGGGACTGGCTGCTTCTGCCTCCCCAGTGGCTACTTCTCAGGATTGCTGAAGACTGCATGCATGGGCTGGGTGGATTTATCAGGTCAGGGGCACAGCTTGTCCTGGTGAGCGCAGCCCTGATGCCGGCCCTGTCCCTTCTCCAGGAGATCTCTGCACTTCACAGGCTATGCAGTGTAAAAGGTGGGGCTGGGGCTGGTCAGGTGGGGAAGAGCTCGAGTGCCCAGTGCCACAGGGGGGAAGCGGCCCTGGGTGAAACACAGGAAGAGACTGGGAGGCTTTGGAGCCCAGAGTCCTCTCCTGCAAGATCAAGGCCAACCAAGGCCCAACCTTGCGAGTGCAGAATCCTCAGGACCCTGCCTGTTCTTCTAACCCCTTGGCCCTGTCTTGATCCTGTCCAAGCTCATGGCCTCTTATGTCATAGCCACTGAGTGAAAACAAGAACTGAAGGGCAGAGCGATGCCTTCAGGGAGCAGGAATGGGTGTTAGAGCTCACTTCTGGGGGGTGTTCTCAGAGGGAGGCGTTACTTTCTCCTGCCATCTGTGACTTGGGGCTTGGGAATGTGGTGGTGTGCAGAGCGGACTAGGGTCAGGGAGTTACTTCTACACTTGGCTGGGCTCCAAGAGGCACTGAGAGGCCCTGCTGTGGGCTCTGCAGAAGGGTCTCACTCCTGGCCTTGTAGCCGTGGCTTCTGACACAGAGAAAGCTCACCCAGCACCACTGTGCCCAGGGAGGACAGCAGATTCCATCCACCGGGCTATAAGGGAGCCACAGAGGCCACCCGGAAAGGAGCCTCCTCCACCACCTGTGAAGGAGGCTTTCACACTAGCACACTGAGGCTGCATTCTGGAGAGAGCTCAATTTACCCCAGACAGGTTATTCCAGGTGGGACTGCTGGTGCCTTCCTCTAAATTTTCACTTCAATTAATCTCTGGAAATTCAGAATCTGGTCCCTGTGACAGGAGCCTCTGGCTCCTTCGGAGTGACTGCCGAGGAAAAATTATCTGACACATATCAAACAAGCAAGAAACGACACTGGACACCATTCATCAAAACTTTCTCATTTCCCAAAGAATTAAGCATTAAATAATTAATCCCAGCACTACAGGCAGCTGTAAAAGAGGCCTCCTGCCTCCCTGCTGGTAAGAATTTGTCCTTGTCTAAAAGACTAGATTGATATATTTATTATTTATCAGATTAATCATGGCCAGGAACATTATAGATTGGCAGCCGGGACCAGCCAGTGCTGGCATCTGGCATGATCCGCGGCAGCAAGGTGCAGCGGGTGCAGGAGAGGAGGGAGCTCAAGCGTTTTCTCTACAAAGAGGGGGAGTGAAGAGAGAGCAGAGAAGTCAGAGGCTACTCAGTGACCCATGCAGGAGGTAGGAGCTCACCGGGGACCCTGCAACCCAGCTGAGGTGGACGCATCACCCGTGATCAGCCCAGCACAGGGAATGCTGCCCTCCACCCCTCCACTCCCAGGAGGAGCCTCTTCCCTCTCCCCATGTAGCAAAGTGTTTCCTGGCTGGGTCCCCAGAGAGCAGGTGCAGCTGTCTCCCAGTTTAGGAACTCGGGGAAGTCAAAGCAGGTGTCCACAGACAGAGAGCTGCTTTCTGACACTGGTGTTCTAAGGCAGAGGATCGTTGGGTGGTCCCAGTCCCCATGCAGTGAGACTGACCCAGGCACTAGCAGACCTGCCCTTGGTGCTGAACCACAAGCCCGGGTCCTGGACACAGAGCAGTGGTGGGTCTGTAGCCATAGGGAGGGATGTGAATCCCCCCGGGACTCACAGCTGATTCCCAGCATGGTCAGAAATGTGGGTGCTTTCTATGGGACACTTGGAGTGTTTGCCAGGCTCACTGCCTGCTGTGACAGTGAGCAGTATGGTGGGCAGCACTCCCCAGCTGGGCACAAGGGTACTGTCAACACTGTCCCCAAGCAGCCACGCACCACGGTTGCCTGGTTCTCACCCTCCATCCCCTGGGGGTGGCTGCCTCACAAAAGCAGCCTGTCCCTGTGGAGTAAGAAGCCAGGTGTGGAGATGGTGAATGACATGCGTCTGCTGGCGCTCTCCTGGGGACCCCACCTCGCCACCATGGGGACAAGGCCACCCCTGACCTCTCCTCCCCATTTTTGTTCCCTGAGTGCTGCTCCCTGAAGGATGTGGCCAGCACGTGTAAACACAGCAATACAAGAAGTAACCCTAGATGCCCCCTTGAAAGTGACTGGGACAATTCAGGCAGGATCAGCCTGATCCTCCTGGAGCCAGAGCAGGACCTGAAGCCACTCCAGCAATGATCATATGGCAACACTGGCCCTGGAATGTGGGTGTCACTGAAGCCCTGTCACTGAGCATCCCCTGCAGACAGAAGGCCATTACTAGCCCCACAATCAAGGCCCCCACACATCACTCCTGGACGACATACATCACCTTCTCTGTTCATCCTGGGCCAACCGAAGGCCCCCAGCTTCACCTGGGTCAGAGGCCAGGGCATCTCCTGGGAGACACACAGGGATCTGGGAGCACCTGTGTCTGCAGGATGGGAGCCCAGGCTCTCTTCCCAGCAGACGCCACAGGTTTTGTGCCGGCACTTGGACTGTGTTTTTTCAGTGAGGCTTGGTTAACCGCTGAGATAAAAGTTCCTGGTTTCCAGACAGAGAAACTAAGATTCTGACAGCTGCGTGTGACTTCCCAGGGCTACGCCTTGGCCACACTTAGCTGTAAGCCATTCCTTCCTCTGGGGGTGATGTCACTGGGGCAGTAAGATCACCACCTGCTTAGGGAACACATTAAGAGTCTGCACCTGCCTCTGGGGACTGGAGAAGCACCGTCACTGGTGGGTTTAGAGAGCGGACGCAAAGAGAATGAATGATTACACTTCCATTGCCCAACACATTTGCAAACCTTTTAAAATCACCTGTGTTGTTTTCCTTTTAGTCTGATTAACTACGTTGTTTTCATCATTGTCAGTAACACGAGTATGTTCTGAGCTCCAGGGTGTGCTGAGCCCTTCACACGGATGTCCCCTGCTGGCTAGTGGCACGGAAGGGTGAACTGGGGGCCCAGAGAAGCCAGTGCAGGGTCAACACAGAGGCATCAAAGAAGATTAGACCATAGCAGACCCATGGACAAAGCAAGCACTCCAGAAGCCCCCACAGGTGACTGCAGCCGGACCACTCAGCAAGACAGGACAGGGCTGCCCACACCAGGGCTTTTCATGAATGGGACCTTCATGCAGGGAATTTCATAGTGCCAGGAAGACCCTGCCTGCTGAGCTGCAGCGGTGTACATCCTGTGTTCTGCTTGACACAACCAGCCATGTGTCTGTAGAAGAGTTCAGTGGAGTTGTGCGGTCAGATGTGGGCGAGCCCACTGCAGCCACCAAAGCCCTTTCCCTTCCCTTTCTTTCCTGGTGGTCCTTGGGATTGAACTCAGGACATGTTGAGCTACATGCCCAGCAGGCCTTTTTTAATATTTTGAAACAGGATGTAAGAGTCAGCTCTCCTGTCCTTGCACACAACAGTCAGCACTCACAACTTAAAGGAGGGGAGGTTTGATTTGGCTCATGTTTTAAGGGGATTCAGTCCATGATATGCTGCTCCAAGGCAGGAGCAATCATAGTTGAAAGACATGATGGAGCAAAGTCTACTCCAGTCTTGGCTGTCAGCAAGCAGAACAGGAAACAGTGCCAGAGAGACAGGGCCAAGGACCCAGCTAGTACCCAAGGTGTGCAACCACCCTGACACACCAGAGGGGTGCTGCGCCAAGCCTCTGGGCCCCGTGCACTGGTTCCCAAGCCAATCAGTCAACACAGTGAAGCTAGGTGGTCACAAGGTCTGGTGAAGGAGTCCAGCTGCCTCCCACTTTCCAGCTTGCTGCCTTAGCCTGTTAAGTAACTGGGACTACAAGATTAGGTTACCACTCTCAATCTCTTCTCCCAGGACTATCGGATCAGCACTTCTGGCTCCCCACTTCCTGGAGTGAGGAAGTTTGGGGTCCCCACATTCACTAATTAAAACCTAAACCCAAAGAAGTAGTACTGGGAGGTGGAGCCTTTGGGGGGACAGTTCATGAATGCAGAGCCTCATGGTGGGCTTGTGTCCTAATAAAAGGGGTCCCAAGGTTGCCTTGCCCTTGCCTACCCTGTATAGACACAGCACAAGTGACCTGTGACCTCTGTGACCTGTGAAGTTCCAGATGGCAACCATACAAAGCACTGGCCCTCAACCTCCAGCACAGCAGGACTGCATTCTTTGTCAGCACCTGAACCAAATCCCAGCACTCACCTTCTACGTGGCCCCTGCACCTCCCCAAATCTGCTGCTCCTTGAGGGTCTGAAAGCTTGTGGACCTCATGTTCCTCTCCCCACACCCAAACCTGTCCAGTGCTGGCCCCAGTCCAACA